>CANTUT010001946.1:0-50000 GCA_947687605.1 Reutealis trisperma | reverse complement strand
TTATAGACAGCTTTCTAATGCTTATGATGTGCATCGTGTCATAGAGACAAACAAATCACATCAACAAACAAAAATGAGATACAATCCATAGTATTGGCTCTCGTAGTCCAATACTTTCTCTTAATCTATTATAAGGGTTGCAGCCGTCCTAGTTGACCTAACTGGCCATAGGGGGTAATGAGCAAGCCCTCAGCCATCAGCCACCAGTCTCAGCTCATCTTTTCCAATCATCACAATCCAATTTCCATTCCTAAGTGGCACTATATCATCCTAATCTCACCCGACAACCATAAACATTTTGCAATAATATTTATTAATGCATCATTCACAATCAAATATTAACATATATCTATGCAATAATAATGCATAATATACATATATAAATACATACAATAATGCAAATGCGTGAGAAGAAAGGATAATATATTAAGGAGTATCACTCACCTAGAAGATGACGCATCTAACCGATTTTCCCCTGAAGTGCGACCCTTAGTGATTGAAGGATGTTAGAGACATTGACTCTAAATAACAAATGAAATAATTAGAAAAAGGATGACTTGCCTATCAAGATATAACTAAATGACTACTGATATTCTTACCGAAATTTTGGTAAAATCTTCCCTAAACTAAGACATTATCCAATTGCAACAAGGAAAATAAACACTTCTAAATAATCTCAACAATCCACCCAACTCAATATAATATCAATGATCCCTCCTAGGTCCTTCCAAATCACAATTAACTTAACAACATAATCAATACTTATTAAATTTAATAAACAAAACTTAAATCAACTATAAATCAATAATAACTGAAATTAAGAATTTTAGGTTTACCCTTGCAAGATTTGATCAAACAAACATTGAAAACCACACCAAGATGATATGACAGAGCCATTGGATCTGGGTCTATGCATCATCCCATGCACCGTCACAGACCGGCTAAGAGCCGCCATTGCTGGCGGTCTTGGAAGTCGTGGAAGGTGCCATCCGGCTCGTTTCATCGCTAGGAATCCATTGGTGGTGTTCATTTATTCTTACTCACTACTGTGTCATCGAAATTCACCTTTAAAGTTTCGATGGGTCAGTTTCGAATCTCCTTCTATAGTAGCTGATCGGAGGCACAAGCTCTCACCACTAGGAGTCAAAAGAGACAAATTTCATTAGATTCCACTAGAATCTCGACTTGAAGGTTTGGTCTTTGGAAACACCTTCATAGTGAGTATGCCACCATCTGTGGAGGATCTGTGGTGCTACCGCTTCATCTACAATTGCTGAATGGTGGGCTAGCTAAAGGTGGTGGCGGTGCAGCTCACCGCCGACCGGAATCTACTCAACCTCTCTCCCTCTCACGGTCACTCTCTCTTCCTCACTTCTCTCTACTTCTAATTCTTCTTCTCCAATTTCTATATATCTGATTGGCTATTCTTTAGCCAATCAGATGGGCTAAACTTCCCTTTCCTTTCTTTTATATATATATATATATATATATATATATATATATATATATATATATATATATATATATATATATATATATATATATATATATATATATATATATATATAAAACAAAACTTTATGTTAATAATAATAATATTAAAAAATCATAAACCTTAATTTGTATAATATATATATATATATATATATATATATATATATATATATATATATATATATATAAAACAAAACTTTATGTTAATAATAATAATATTAAAAAATCATAAACCTTAATTTGTATAATATAAGTTCAATTAATATAAACCATTCATAATAATAATGATTATAATGAAATTCCAAAACTTTCAAATAAAAATTTATATATAATTAACAATATAATTTAAATTAATTGAACATAATATTAACTTCTAAAATTTCTTAAAATTTAATATTCAAATATAAAAAATAGAAATTCTCAAAAATAACCACTATAATAATTTCATAATTAAATATATAAATACTTTCTTCAATTATACTCACATATTTAATATAAAAACAAAATTACAATTAATAATTCATTTTTTAAATCATATGTATATATAAAATTTAATAAAAATACAACTTCAATTTTTGCTTTAATAAAGAAAATAATACATTTCCATACAAAAATAGAATTTTATAAAATAAATGAAAAATGAGGTTGTTACACAATGGTGGCATTGGTCATTTTCTTGACCTCATTAATAATGGATTGACATCGGGAGTTGAAAGTATTAGTGAAGCTGGCACACTGGGCATTAAGAGCATTAGTGAAAGTGTTGGCTTGGGTCTTAAGAGTAGTAGTAAGTGTAGCTTAGAAAGTCTCCTCATATTTTTTGAGGAGGTTGGTGACAAATATGCTCATCGCATCTTGGTTGAAAGGACTGGAAGTGCTGGCCATTAGTACCTTAAAAACAGAAATAGATAGAAAATTGGTAAGAATACAATATTGTGAAGGAAAAAGGTATGAATGTAATGGTATGTCAAGAAAAGGATTCCCTCCATATGGTTAGTCACCGGGTTTCAAAGTTGATAGGGTGAGTGTGTCAGATTAGTATGTTTTGGGTGATAGACCACTAGTTTGGGTGTTTAAGGGCTCACCTTGTTAAGCTTGTTATGTTATTTATGCATGATAATGTCATGATGCATGCTAAAAAAAGTTTCATGGGTATATGCACAAATATCTCCACTATTCTAGAACATAGGACCTAGAGTCAATACTAGGGTGACTATATGCACAAGGATAAAGGATGGTTTGGTTTAGGGTTCTCATTCCACTAGAGCATCGATATACCTAACCACATGTGAAGCAAGGAGTCTCATATGGGTCCAACAGTACTGATTGCTCATTACACCACTGAAATGATCGGGGATCCATCGTTGGGTGGAATGCTTTCACTATCTCCCAACATATTCAAAAAGAGTTGTTAAGCCAATGCTACTTACCATTCAAAAGTTTTCTTAAAACCAAGGTTAGGCAATGAGCCTTTATTATACAAAATGATGCATAAAAGTCAAATTATACTTAATGAGCCAAAAGGAGATTATTTTGGAAAATTATTCCTTAACCAAATAGTAGTCATCTTATTTGCTTTCCTTTTTATTAAAAAATATAGCAACCAGTCCCCAGTGGAATGGCTAGGTGTGAATCCTCGCCCGTGCACTGGCCTGATTTTTTAAAGGGAATCAGGATGCTCATACGGATTTAGATTCACGATGGAATCCTTGGGTTCGGATTGGTTGATCTTGAAAATGATTTTGAGAGTTGCCACCATAATTTATTTTTAAATGAAAAAATTAAGGAAAATCTCAATTTGACTCCAATTCATTAATTTTTAATTAATTTACCCAATGATAAAATCACTAGTCTTAAACTAGGTTGAGCTTGGGGACTAGATTTTTAGTTTTAAATAATCATTATTTGGCTTTGGAAAATTAATTTCTTGGATGACATTTATAAAATGATAATTGTAAGTACAATGCATGAAGATGACATAATATGGATGCACGGAAAAATTAAAGAGCGAATAAAGTAAATCATCCGAAAATTAAGGAGAGTGTTCCCTCTCGTCCTTATGGATTCTAAGGGAACCACATAATCACACTTTAATTCCAAAAATAAATAAATAATTGATTATAATTGAAAGCAATGGGAAAATGGAATTAATTTTGGGATTGGATCTGTGGTTTCGATTTAAATTCCAAACTTGCCTATGTACCCATTGAATGGGAATCAAAACTCACGTAGTTCATTCCACAATTAAATGTAGGGGTTTAGGGGTTGATTGGTTAGATTGATTTGATTTAGGTTTGCGGGTGAGAGGAAAAAGCTGATACATTTACTTTTGGAGGATGGAGGGTTTTACCAAACTGAAATTCTATTTTATCGGAACCGGATAGCCAATCTATAAGTGCTCATGGGGTGAAAAAATGGTGAAAATGAGGGAGGTATTTATAGGAAGATGGTGCAGGGTAAAAAGACCAAAAAGGAGCTAAAAGTGGGCCAAAAGAAAGAGTATTTTTGAAAATTTGAGGTTTGATAGAGGACCACTAGCACAGATCTGTGCAGGGTATGTATGGATCTGCATGTTGTTTGCGTTAATCCATGCCCACCCCACACAGCTTCATGTGGCAGACAACTTTTCTTTTTTTTTTAAGAGATTGATGTTGATTTACATTGGAAAATTGGATATCCATGTAGCAATTACTTGAAAGCAAAAATTTTCTTTTAAGGAAGCTGCCCCCAAACCCCGCCCACTAATTGGCTAGCAAGACTGTCATACCAGCTCTGCATAACACATTAAATTTAGCAAGTTTTAGGCTGCAGTTGGATGATGAAGATGTAAAATTAAAGGTTCACAACTAGTTACCAACCGACTTTTTATTTGCGAGGCCAGCTAGTCAGTACTCCGGTCGCTAAATTTTGATACCCGCAATAGATTGGTGCCAAACTTTTAGCTTACCTTTAGTCGGTAATTAATGACAAATCAGTTGGTAATTTAACACGCCAACCATTCCTGCCACCATCATAGACTATATCAAATTACTTGAAGACTTGGGAAACTTGACCTATCAAATTATATCCCAACAAACCATGTTCATCACTTTATAAAGTCAAGATAATTTTTCAAAAAGAATTCTATTTTTGAAATATGGATAAAACTAGGTTAATTCTCATGCTTAACACTAGTGTGTTGTTTGAAACTTTATAATTTATTTATTTTTTATTTTTTAAAATAAATTTATATTTTTAATTATTTAATTGTAATGTATAGAAAAAAATAATAGTGATATTATAAAGAATATTTATAAAAAATAGTAATTAAGAAACACTGTACTTTGTATGTGACTAATAATAATTTTAGACTCTTATATAATTTTTACTTGTTATACTCTTAATTTTTTTTTTTTTTATAATTTAGAAGAAAATAACAATTTATTTTAAATTATTTTGACATTTTTATAAATAAATTTTAATTTCATGTTGCATTTTTTAATTAAAATAATTTAAATTATGATAATGTATTAATTTTAAGTGATCATAAAAAATGTTAGAAAACTATCAAATTGAATTTTATATAAATTTGTATTAGATGATATTGACTATAAAATATTTGTGATACGTGATAGGTGGACATATTCTATTCTATTTTTTTAAATTTTTTAATCATTAAAAGAATGGCAATGAGAGATATTGATATGATTTTTTTTTATATATAATTTTTCATTCACTATCTTTGTATTTCACTATAGCTAATAACTAAAATATTGACTATCTAATCTTATAATATTAAAGAGAGATAAGATTCTTTTATACAAAACATACATAGTTGATCTATCTTAGAAATTTCATTTGAATGACTTAAATAAACTAAAAAAAGAAATGCTAATTGAAATAGCAAAATCATGAATAATTTGATAATTGACTAATTGGTATTTTATATGTTGATCATATGTACCATAAACATATAATTTTATTCATCAAATTTGTATGCAAATGTACTAAAAAAAATTATCTCAAATAATTACCAATTAAATCAATAAAAAATTATTGAAACTTCTTATCACATATTAAGTCAGAGGGAAAGAAAGAAAAAGAATAACAATATCATAATAAATTTTTAAATATACTGTCATATCTAGTTCTTATTGCTCACTTATAACCTTATACAGTGTCCACTATAGTTTGCACAAAAAAAATTTGAAAAAACTGACTAGTTGTAAAGAATCAGACAAGCAAAACTCAATTTATAATATCTATAATTATACTTATTTTTATTTTAATATTAATTTATGATAATAAAGGCTAATTATTAGTAAATGTTAGTATAATATTTTATTTACGATTATTACTTTAATTTTTGTTTAATTTTTTATAATCACTTAAAATTATAATTATTAAAATTGAATATTATTAGCTAATAAAATTTCATCTAAGTTACAAATAATATGAAAACAATTAAATGTGTTTAAGTAAGTAATAACTTAAATGCTTATATAATAATTAATAAGTTAATAAAAAATTTATATGTTGCCATATATTTGTTTATAAAATTTTATATATATTAAAGATATATGATTTTAATGAAGCAATTTTTTTTTTTCATTTTCGTAATGTTGAATACATTGATTTAATATTTTATATATTAACTGAATTTATAATTACTATAATCATACTCATTTCAGTTTTAATATTAACTTATCATAATAAATGCTAAATATTAGTGAATATTAGTATCATTAATTGATTCGTTCTTGTCATGTGTACAAATATAATGCAAACTTAAAATTATAGTTATTAAAATTGAATATTATTAGCTAACAAAATTTCATTTAGGTTACAAATAATATTAAAACAATTAAATATTTCTAAGTAATTAATAACTTAAAAGCATATATAATAATTAATAAGTTGATAAAAAAATATATATGCTGCCATATACTTATTTATAAAACTATATATATATATATATATATATATATATATATATATATATATATATATATATGAGATGACCTTCCATACTGCTACTGCCCATCCAATTTCATATCTGATGGCTATACCAATTTTGAATTTTATTTCCTTAATTTCATATCTGTTGCAATTTGAATATATCCGTTTGAAAATATTTTGAAATCCTTTTTTTTTTTTTTTTTTATATATATATATAGAAAGAAAATCAAAAGATCTTTTGAGATAAAAATCTTCCTACCTCATAAGGAAAGAAATCACAAATATTCTATTTAATTATTTGCTTTTTTTTTTTTTTTTTTTTTCCATGTGGCTAGATTTTTATATTTAAGGAAAAAAGTTTTTGAATGAAAAACTAAATCCTAATTGATTTATATGTATGTTATTTTTGCAATTAAGTTAGCCATTAATAAGAGTAGTCACTATACATACATTTGAAAATAAATATTATAAAAATACAAATAAATTAAAGTTGATAGAAAATGTAAGTTAATTAAATATTTATGTAATTAATCTAATATATAATAAGCGGTGATTGAGTAAAAATTTTCGATAAGTAGTGTTTCAAATATATATACATTGTTAATAAAATAATTAATTAGACTAAAACAATAAAAGAACGTTAATTAGATATATATTTTTCTTATTTATAAGATGGAGAGGTAAAAATTTGAACTTAAATTTTAGGTAAATTGAAAAAATAAAAAATAAAAACATAGATGAAATACATGTAAAAAATCTATGGTGTTAATTGAATATAATAGAAAATATTGAAAGAATATACTTCATCAACTTTAATATTTAGGAATTCTTTCTATATTTTTTTCGAATCAAATAAAAGAAATACATTAGAAAAAATATTTTTCATTATATTCATAATTTCCAATGAAAATAGAGATATATAGTAAGAAAAAATATACGATGATATGAATAGTAAAATAATAATTTAGATTTCAATTTTAACTTATTACTTGAAATATTATATTAGTTAATACTGAAATTAAATATGCTTAATTATTAATAAAAATTCAAAGTTTTAAATTTTCCCTTGCTTTTCTTATATTGATTGATGGCCAAGAAAAATTATATTGATTATGTAAGTTTACATATATATATATATATATATATATTGAAATTCAAATTCAAATAATAAAATATTATCACATTAAAATTTTTAAAAGATAACAAGTAGAGTTAAAAATTCTTTGACAAAAAAAAAAAAAGAGTTAAAAATTTAAAAATTAAAATAATTAGATTTTTTTTTATAAATATTAATTCAAATTATATCCCTTTTAGTCCGCTCAATTGTTTTCTCACTCATCTTAACTTTTATATATATTATAGATTTGTAATCTATATTCATATAAATTTCCCATAGTTGTGAGAAGAAGTATTGTATCCCAAATTTTTCTTCCAAAAAACTCGTGTTAATTTCATCTATAGTACTCAAATTTTTAATATATCACATATTATGGTTCTCAAACTAAATTTTTTTCTTAAAAAATACTTCAACTTCACTATCAATGTACATTAATATCCTTCTGTCAAGTTTTTTCCTGCTAAAACTAATGACAAGTTTATGTGGAAGTGCCATTTATGCAATTTTAAGTCTAAAAATTGCCACATAAATTGATTTCTCACCTCACTTTCTCTCTTCTCGTGTATGCCTAATTTTCTACTATATTTTTTCTCTCTAACTTCTCTCTTCCTTTCACCTGCATTATTGGTCTAAAACAAGGCATAGCCCAAATTCACCTTTATAGATTTTTAATCCCAATTCTCCATTTTCATTCAATTCAAAATCCATTCTCTTTTCTCTCAATCAAGCTCCAATTTCAACCTCAAACTACCTGCATTAAATGAATTAAAACAAACCTCCCCTTTCTACAGGTCATACTTATACGAGTCAAGTCAACTCAACATGTGAATTCGCTTCAGATATGACTCACTCTTGATGACCCCATAACCTTAGCCATTTCTCTAAGCACAAACTTTTGAATCTTACTAGTCAATGTCTTTAGTAATTCTTCTTTAACAACTACTGTTTTAGGCAGCATGTAATGCGACAATCTAGCTCTACAATATTCAATTATTTCCTTCTCAGTTGCCACCTTTCTCAAATCTCTGCCTCCACCATTAGTCTTCTTCAAGCTCATTCTCCTCAAAACTCATCCGATCTACCCACCACCACTACTTCATTAATTATAGGATTTGTGTATAAATTGACTCAACTTCAATACTACTCAAATTCTCTTCGCTGCTAATAATCACATCTTTGGATCTATCTTTAATTTCTAAATACCCATATAGATGAATTAAACCAACATCTCCAATATATAACCAACCATTGTGTCTCAGAATTTTTGATGTAGCAATTGTCTTTGAGATAACTCAGCATAATTCACCCACCTATCAACATATTTCACCAAGTGACAAACATCTTTTTTCACACTTTTCCTTATCTCTGGATCTACTATATACACTTCTGCCATTCCAATTGCTCTCACTCATTGTCTCGCTTTTAGCCTCACTCTTTCTATCACATCCCCATTTTGAGATATAATGGTCTTAGGCAATGGGTGGGCGTAAAACCACCAAAAACCTATAGAAACCATACCTGTCATCAAATCCATTATAGAATCAAACAAGCTAACTGCAATTATCAAATCATCAATGCCCAAGATCAAAACTTGAATCATATTAACTATCTCATACTATAATTCTATATGTATACTTTTTAATGATTATCAATATTATTTAATGATTAATTCATACATATTCCTTATCTTTACTGTAACAACCCAATTTTTCTTAAATTTTGGATTTTCATTTTAATAAGAAATATGATTATTTTCAATAAGTTAAGGAGTGAAAATATTTCAAGAAATTATGTATTAAGAAAATTTTGGTTTAATATGATAAATTTTTATTAAAAATGAGTATAAAAGAAAAATAAATAAAAATATTATTAATAATGATATTTATGATAAAAAAATAAAATAACATATAGTTGTAAATTTAATTATTTTAATTTTGAAAGTAATATGAAATAAAAAAATTTAATTTTGTTGGGTAATAATAATAATAATATTTTTATAAGTTATTGAGAGTTTATATATGTTTAAGAGTACAAGCAAAAAAAAAAGAAAAAAAGAAAGAGAGACAGAAGGTAGAGGCAGGGAGAGAGGAAGGGAGAGATAGAGCCGAGAAAGAGAGAAAGGCGGGTGAGCTGAGCTCCAATGGCGGTGGGCTGCACCGCCATCAGCCAGACCTTCCTCGAGCTTCGACGACCCAAATGGAGGCAGCAGCGAAGGGCAATAGCGGTGAACGGCAGCGTATGCGCAAGACCAAGCTTCGCTGACACAAAAGATTCAAATGGCAATTTCTGATGATTTCGGAGGCGAATGAAGGCGATTCTGGTGTTTATGGAATGGCTTCATCACGAGCTTCAATTTGATACTAGCCTTGCTTTCTAACTTTCACCGGAGCGCTAGATTAGAGAAATTGAAGAATGGAGTTTTTGACCGTTGTCTAGTAGAATGGCAGCAAGTGAGAGAAAGTGAAGGGTATATTTGGACTCCTCATGTCGTATGCTAATTGTTGGTATCCTCATATCGTGATTTGGTCATCGTTGGGATTTTCCAACGACCTCTAAAATTGATGATTTCGGACAGAAGCTTCGACTCATTAAACTAAGTCATATGATATAAATCTCAACTCCTAATTGTATATAGATAGTGGTTTATGAATTTATTTGTGAGAATTTAGGTAAATAGTTTATTACAAATTAAATAGCTAAATTGGATAATTAAATTGAGATAAATATTATTCATATGAGTATTGAGTATATTGCTAATAAATTGAAAAATTAACGTGAGATGTGATATCGGAATTGATTAGGTTGAATTGGTTGGATGGTAGTTTGATAATGAATAATGAAATTGGTGGATGGGATCATTTGATGTATTGGAGGTTCGGGTTGGATAGTTAACTTGTGATGCTTGTTGAATTAATTTTGTTGATTTTCAGGGAGATTAGTCCAATTTAGGGAAATGCTGTCGAATTTTCATTAGAATTATAGGAAGTGTAAAAGAATAATTTATAGGGGATAAATTGATTAAGATTTCATGGATAGATTATAAGAGTAACGAATAAAGGATTGAATCGTAATTGATATATGAATTAGGATTTTATGTGTAGGCAGAAATGAGTCGAGGAAAAGATAAGTTGCGTGCAAGTGGAGATGGATTGAACCTAACTAGAGGACATAGCAGGAAGAGGTGAGTAATTACTATCCTATTTTCTATTGCAAATCTAATATGGAAAACTGCATTACTGTTAAACCACTTTGTATGAAAACTTCCATCCATTTGAATTTCCTAATTGTTATGAGAATCCTAAGTAATAAGTCCACAAAAGTTTCTTCCATGTGCTTATTGCAAATATATATATGGTCATTGGATTTCTTTTTGATGATATGATTGGACTACATATATATGTTTATTATGATTTTAAAAGTTATAAAGTATTTGTTAAAATAGTCACTAATGAGTTTATGTTGATTTTATAAGTGTTGAATAAATTTGCTATCGTTGAGTATTGAAGTATTTTATACGAATATTTGCAGTCTCCTATGTGAGCATTTAAATTTGTTAAATTCTTTTATAAGATATATGATATTCTATTGCTTTTCCCTATATGGGAAGTTATATGCTAGAACATTGTTATATGTTTTATAAAGTTATTTTATTTGGTTTTTGAATTTTCAAGCAGAGATCCCTTTATCCGGTATGGGAAACACCAGGCAATGTACACTGTAGTGACTCCAGTTGAGAGGAGGTATGATCCTAGCCGCTTAGCCTAGCCTGCCTAACGTAAGAAGTATGGTATTACTCCACAAAAAGAGCCTCTGCCATTATTGTAATTCTGTTGAGATGCAAGGATCAAATCCGCATCGATCTATTGTAGACCATATTTCTACTAATGATATGATATGATAGTATTTTACAAATAATGTTTTACAAGGAAGTACAAGATGTATGGAAAATGCTCTGCAAGAAGAGCTGCCATTATTGTAATGTTGATGAGAAGATAAGGATAGAATCCTCTCTCATCTATGGTAAAAGATTTTAAAGATAATTACAAGATAAAAAAAAAAGTTTTGAAATGTATTTCATAAGTTGTATTTACAATTGTATTTGAATTGAATTTTAAGTTATTAGTTATTTACAGAAAGTATTTAAAATAGTTTATCACTTACATGAAATCCTATTTGAAATGTGTTACTAATTATTTGAAAGTATATTTGAAATTATGGTTAGTTACTTGAATTTGTATTTGAGGTGTATTGAAATTTATTTATATTTAAATGATAAGTTTCAAATGTATTAAAGTATTTGTTATATGACTCGACTTTCAAAAGTATACAAGCTATTGATATTTAATAATTAATTTCAAGAATAATATATGTTATATGCTATTCAGTAAAAAGATTTATATATGTTATGGATACTTGATTTAAGTTTCCAAAAGTGTTATTGATAATCAGTGTCATTTATCTTCTTTATCAACTAATATGTTTATATATATTTATAAGTCAGCCAAATGTTCTCTTTATGAACAAACCTTGAGCACCGAGCCATGTGATCTATTGTAACATGATTCTTACTCACTGAGTCATAAACTCACTCCCCTTTCCCAAATCTTTCTACAGGAGATTTAAGAGTGATCAGTCCAAGCTAAAGTATGAATCTTGCTTGGAGATAGCATAAATGTTGAAGTAGAAGTTCCTTTGAAGATGTTGTATGTTATAGTTTGTTACTCTATAGAAATTGAAGTTTAGTTGTATTAATATGTAATATAATTTGTTTATGTAAGAATGAGAAATATATATGAATTAATCGATAAATATCAATGATGATCAATAAGAAGAATGCGCATGGAATTGTATTAGGAGATGGTGATGTGATTTAGGTTGTGATCTTGGGCATTGTTGATGTGATTATTGCAATTTGGTTGCTTGATACCATATTGGTTTTGATTGCAGGTAAGGGGTTCTATCGGTTTTCAGTACCCTTAAGGCCACCAATGCCTTAGGACCGTCCATTTCAAAAGTGGGATGTGACAGAGGTGGTATCAGAGCGAAAATAAAAGTTTAGTATATAAGATGAGATAAGCTTTGATAAGTTAAGAGTATATTATACTAAGTAAACTATAGAGATTCTTTATTGTTGATGTTCTAGTTTCTCTAAGTATCAGCTAGAAACTCATTGTGCTTTAATTTGAACCTTATGCATTCTTCTCTTATGCAATGATGTTTCCTCAATTACGATTTGAACATTATCGTCCTAGCATAATTGTTCTATCTCGAAAGGATTTTGATATATGTTGATTTTCTTTTCTTATTGCAATTCTGTTTGTGTGTATTATGGCTATGAATTTAAATATGTTCACTTTATTTTAATAGATCTATTATGTTACTTGATGTGTTTAAAGTTGAGATAATTGAGATGAGATTACATATGAACTGTGAAGTATAAATAAATGGTGTTTTAGGAATGAAATGATAGATTGCATTAATAGATTTCAGTGATTGAATAATTTGAATGTTCTTATGATAGTTGATATGTTTTGATAAGAGATATCTGTGACGTTGAAAGGTAGAAGTTATTTTGGAGATAATGTGAAGATAGTATTTTGGAGTAATTAAGTTGATTAATATGATAGTAAGTTTAATAATATGAATATTGGGTTAAAATTTTATGTGATTATAAGGAGTTGAATTATAACTATGGAGTAGTAATGAAAGTATGATTCTTTTAGCAATGTGATGCATAAATTAGTTGTTAATAAGGTGTTTAAAGTAAGTTGAGATAAGATTATTGTTTAGAGATAAGCAGATATAAATAGTCTAATGATAGATATATTTAAGAAGTAATGAGCAAGGAAAAAAAATTTGTTAAATGACATTTAATATAAGAATGGAGTAAATCCCAATTAGATAAAGACTATGGTTATGGAGTTATAAATTTAAAGTTATTCAGAATTAGGAGAGGTCATCAATGCATGTGTATATTAAAAGTATGATAATGGCGAAATAACACTTATGATTCAATTGTTAATATGTGATTTAGGTATTAATAAGTCTATAAGAAGATGTATATTTAAGATTATGATTAATTTGAGTTGAAATTAGAAATTGAAGAGATATAAAGAATGTATAAATGTTTCTTGGTAATTTTTGAAGTTATAGATTAATTGTTATTATGAAGGTTGATGAGTAATAAAAGAGATTAGGTAAGGTAAAAAGAGAGATGTGCATAAATATATAGTTGAATAGGACAAGAGTTAAATATTGATCATGAGGCCTAGAGGAACAAGATATATATAATTTGAAGAAGATATATGGAAGAGGGATAATAGATCGTTAATGATAAGCAATGAAGTTAGTAGGCAATGAATTGAAATAAATGAAAGTGATTAGAATTCTTTCGGCTAGAAACATAATGTAAATAATATAGTTACTCAAGTTTGCTAAAGTGAACTCTTTGTTTTCGAAAATTCGGGGACGAATTTTCTTTAAGGGTGGTAGAATGTAACAACCCGATTTATTGTAAATTTTGGATTTTTATTTTAATAAGAAATATGATTATTTTCGATAAGTTAAGGAGTGAAAATATTTTTAAAAATTAAGTATTAAGAAAATTTTGGTTTAATATCATAAACTTTTATTAAAAATGAGTATAAAAGAAAAATAAATAAAAATATTATTAATAATGATATTTATGATAAAAAATAGAATAACATATAGTTTAAGAAAATACTTTCATGTAAATTTAATTATTTTAATTTTGAAAGTAATAAGAAATAAAAAATGTAATTTTGTTGGTAATAATAATAACAATAATAATATTTGTATAAGTTATTAAGAGTGTGTGTGTGTGTGTGTGTGTGTGTGTGTGTATATATATATATATAATTATAATGAAAGAATATATATGTATAAGTGCATAAGCAGAAAAAAAAAAAAAAGAAAAAAAAAAGAAAAAGAGACAGAAGGCAGAGTTGGGGAGACAGGAAGGGAGAGACAGAGCAGAGGGAGAGAGAGAGAGAGGCGAGTGAGCTGCGCTCCGACCGGTGGTGGGCTGCATTGCCACCAGCTAGACCTTCCTCAATCTCTGGTAACCTAGATGGAGGCAGCGGTGATGGGCAATAGTAGTGAACAGCAGCATACGCACAAGACTAAGCTTCACCGGCACCGAAGATTTAAATGGCAATTTCAGGCTATTTAGGCAGCGGATGAGGGCGATTCTGGTGTCTATGAACTGCCTCATCATGAGCTTCAATTTGATACTATCCTTGCTTCTTAACTCTCATCGGAGCGCTAGATCAGAGAAATGGAAGAATGGAGTTTTTGACCATTTTCTAGCAGAACAGTGATGAGTGAGAGAAAGTGAAGGATATATGTGGACTCCTTACGCTATACACTAACTGTTGGTATCCTCATATCATGATTTGGTCATCGTTGGGATTTTTCGGCGACCCTTGAAATTGATGATTTTGAACAAAAGCTTAGGCACATTAAACCGAGTCGTATGGTATAAATCTCAACTCCTAATTGTATATAAATAGTGGTTTATGAATTTATTTGTGAGAATTTAGGTAAATAGTTTATTATGAATTAAATAGCTAAATTGGATAATTAAATTGAGATAAATATTGTTCATATGAGTATTGAGTATATTGTTAATAAATTGTAAGATTAAAGTGAGATGTGATATCAGAATTGATTAGGTTGAATTGGTTGGGTGGTAGTTTGATAATGAATAATGAAATTGGTGAATGGGATCATTTAATGTATTGAGGTCCAGGTTAGACAGTTAACCTGTGATGCTTGTTGAATTAAGATTGTTGATTTTCAGGGGGATTAATCCAATTTGAGGGAAATGCTATCAAATTTTTGTTAGAATTATAGGAAGTATATAAGAATAATTTATAGAGGATAAATTGATTAAGATTTCATGGATAGATTATAAGAGTAACAAATAAAGGATTGAATCAAAATTGATATATGAATTGGGATTTTATGTGTAGGCGAAAATGAGTCGAGGAAAAGATGAGTTGCATGCAAGTGGAGATGGATTGAACCTAACTAAAGGACACAGTGGGAAGAGGTGAGTAATTACTATCCTATTTTCTATTGTGAATCTAATATCGAAAACCGTATTACTATTAAACCAGCTTGTATGAAACTTTCATCCATTTGATTTTCCTAATTGTTATGAGAATCCTAAGTAATAAGTCCATAAAATTTTCTTCAATGTGCTTATTACAAAAATATATATATGGTGATTCAATTTCTTTTTGATGATATGATTGGGCTACATATATATGTTATTTATGATTTTAAAAGTCATAAAGTATTTATTAAAATAGTCACTAATGAGTTTATGTTGATTTTATAAGTGTTGAATAAATTTGCTGTTAATGAGTATTGAAGTATTTTATACGAATATTTGCAATCTCCTGTGTGAGCATTTAAATTTGTTAAATTCTTTTATAAGATATGTGATATTCTATTGCTTTTCCCTATATGGGAAGTTATATGCTAGTGCATTGTTATATGTTTTATAAAGTTATTTTATTTGGTTTTCAAATTTTCAAGGAGAGATCCCTTTATCCAGTGTGGGGGAACACTGGGCAGTATACACTGTAGTAACTCTAGTTGGGAGGAGGTATGATCCTAGCCTTTTGGCTTGGCCCGCTTTGCATAAGAAGTATGGTATTGCTTTGCAAGAAGAGCCTCTGCCATTATTGTAGTTCTATTGAAATGCAAGGATCAAATCTGCATCCATCTATTATAGACCATATTTCTGCTCATGATATGATATGATAGTATTTTATGAATGATGTTTTACAAGGAAGTACAAGATGTGTGGCAAATGCTCCGCAAGAAGAGCTGCCATTATTGTAATGTTGATGAGAAGATAAGGATAGAATCCTCTCTCATCTATGGTAAAAGATTTTAAAGATAATTACGAGATAAAAAAAAAGTTTTGAAACGTATTTCATAAGTTGTATTTACAATTATATTTGAATCGAATTTTAAGTTATTAGTTATTTATAAAAAGTATTTAAAATAGTTTATCAATTACATGAAATCTTATTTGAAATGTGTTACTAATTATTTGAAAGTATATTTGAAATTATGGTTAGTTACTTGAATTTGTATTTGAAGTGTATTAAAATTAATTTATATTTAAATGATAAGTTTCAAATGTATTAAAGTATTTATTATACAACTCAACTTTCAAAAGTATACGAGCTACTGATATTTAATAATTAATTTCAAGAATAATATATGTTATATGCTATTCAGTATAAAGATTTAAATAGGTTATGGATACTTGATTTAAGTTTCCAAAAATGTTATTGATAATTAGTGTCATTTATCTTCTCTATCAACTAATATGTTTATATATATATAAGTCAGTCAAATGTTCTCCTTATAAACAAACCTTGAGCACCGAGCCATGTGATATATTGTAACATGATTCTTACTCACTGAGTCATAAACTCACTTCCCTTTTCCAAATTTTTCTACAAGAGATTTAAGAGAGATTAGTCCAACCTGAAGCATGAGTCTTGCTTAGAGATGGCATAGATGTTGAGGTAGAAGTTCCTTTAATGATATTGTGTGCTACTTATGTACAAGTATATGTATGTTATAGTTAGTTGCTTTGTAGAAATTGAAGTTTTAGTTGTATTAATATGTAATATAATTTGTTCATGTAAGAATGACAAATATGTATGAATTAATTAATAAATATCAATGATGATCAATAAGAAGAATACGCATGAAATTGTGTTAGGAGATGGTGATGTGATTCAGGTTGTGATATTGGGCGTTGTTGATGTGATTATTGCAATTTGGTTACTTGATACCATATTGGTTTTGATAGCAAGTAAGGGGTTCTATGGGTTTTCAGTGCCCTTATGGCCACCCATACCCTAGGACCGTCCATTCCAAAAGTGGGATGTGACATTTACATTGTAATATATTCTTTTAGGCCATCTAGTTATAGTACACTATCCTCACTTATAACATTTAAAAAATCCATTTACATTTTTAAATGTCAATCTTCTTACATAAAATCATTACCCTTGATATACAAGAGAAAGTCTAATGATGTCTTCCTTGAACAAGTTATATTATATAACAATAATTATAATGATGCAACTAAAAAATCATTTTCTACTAAGCATCTATAAAGTACGTATATGTACTTACATATAAATAGACATAATAAACATTGTCAAAGGAAATTTTACTTTTAACTTATTTGTCATCTCTAAGCAAAACCCATGTTTAAGCTTAGAATGGTCACTCTTTAATTTCCTGTAAAATTTTGAGGATGGGGGTGAGTTTATAACTCATTGAGTAAAAACTATACTACTATAGATTACGTGCTCAGTGTTCAATATTTGTTAACAAGGAGAACACTTGGTTGACTTATATATACATACTAGTTGATAGAGAAAATGGTTTATAGTAATTATTAATAACATTTTTGGAAATTTAAATCAACATCTTAAAAATATTTAAAATTTTATGTTAAATAACATATAATGTATATTATTTTTGTAATTAATTATAAAATATCAATAGCTTGCTATACTTTTGAAAGTCGGGCCCATATAACAAATACTTTAATAAATTTGAAACTTTTCATTCAAATATCAATAATTTGCAATATGCTTCAAATACAAATTCAAGTAACTAATCATAATTTCAAATATACTTTCAAATAGATAGTAACACATTTCAAATATGGTTCCATATACTTGATAAGATATTTTAAATACTTTTTTTTAAATAACTAATGACTTGAAATACAATTCAAATACAAAGGTAAATACAACTAATGAAATATGTTTCAAAACTTCTTTTGACTAACAATTATATTGTATTATTTTTAAAATATTTTTACAATAGATGAAAGAGGATTCTATCCTTATTTTCTCAATAACATTGTAATAATGGTAACTCTTATTGTAGAGCATTTGCCACTGTTGCACAGGTCATGAACAAGTAATAAAGTGATGAGTGAGTATCGTTCCCACGAGGAAGGGTTTGTCAAGTACCAATTTTAAGATTACTCTATTATTTAGAAAATCAATGATGAAATTTTATATTTTAAGCTAAAGTAAAATTCAAGTAAATAAATTATGATAAATATAAAAATAAGATTAAAAGTCTAGGATTTAGAATTCATCAATTGATCACATATGATTTCTTTATAATTTTTAGATGGATTATTTTTGCTGGAATTAATGATTAGATTTCCCTAAATTATATGATGTTCTCTCTCAAGATACAATATGTGTGTTCATATTAACCTTACGTCTACTTTCGTGATCATAAGCAATTAACACGAACTCATTAAGTTTTATGGAAATCCTTTTAAAAATCACAAAGGAGTATTCTTATCTCTAAGCAATACATTCCTTAGGTCAATTATCCTAATGAACAAATATTGTGCTTCCACTCTCGCTACTTCACACAATATCTTAAATCATGCAATTAATGGCCAGTTAATTACAAACATTAAGTTCTAAGATAAAAGATTAATTCCAACAATCAAATCCAATCAATTAAATATAAATAATCATACGCAAATCAAAAGATTACATCTAAATCCTATAAAATAAATTAGCTATTCATAATTAAAAGAGAAGAAACAATTAAATTAACAATAAAAATAATAAACATAATAATAACTTATAATTAAATTCAAGAATAGAGTTTAGAGAGAACTTATTTTGGGATACAATCTTTTATGAACTCAAGCTTCCAAAAATTCCTCCTCTTGATGAAAATAAAAATAAAACAAATCTACTCTAAGAAAGCATATGAAAATCTCTCTACATATTTTTTTTATGGATTTTCTTTGATGTTATTTTCCTTTGTTAAGCATGGTATTTATAGGCATGTTTGGTGGAACAATTCATGTTCTATTAAAATTCTTACATCAAAAATTCAACATTGATGGTTAGATTGGCCACCAACTATTGAATTTTTACATCAAAAATTCAACAATAGTTAGGTTGGCCACCAACTATTAAATTTATTTCTCATGTATTGAAAACTTGAATCATTGTTTGCATCATTATTTTTATGACATCACCACTTGCATCATTTATTTTATTGCATCATTGTGACATCATTTTGATCTGCAAAAATAAAATAAAAATACTTAAAATATGTTATAATTTATTTATAAATTGTAGAACTATTTATTTCTAAAAATAAGTAATAATATTATTGCATTTTCGAGAACTGAGCTAAAATTTAAGTTTAAAAAAATAAAATAACTCTAAAAATATAGAGTTATCAACCACACATCTTATAGTACCTTTTAAAATATTATTCATAAAATAATATAAAAATCATATAATTAGCATAAATATGGTCTATAATAGATGGATGCAGATTTGACCATGCATCCCATCATAACTACAATAATGGTAGAGGTTTTTCCTGTGAAGCAATACCATACTTCAATAAATTTTAAGAACTTATAAAATAAATTTAATCAAATCATAGTAAGATCAATAATATAAGTTGTAATTAATATCAATGAACACATGTAACTTTTCAAATAATACATATAAGAGTTTTGACAAACACTTTTAGAACTTATAAGATCATAATGAACATATAATAAGTTTCAATAAATGCAAGTGATGAGTTATCAAAGACTTATAATTTAAACTTTTAACCAAATAAATGATAATAATATTCAAATAAGTATTTTGGAATGACTTCATTAATTAAATGAAATAATTATCGATTTTGGACATACATAAATTTTCATGGGAAAAGGTTTAACAATGAATAGGGTTATCAATTTCAAATTCGCAAAAGATAATGGGATTGTAATTACTCACCTCTACCAAAAATCTTCTTTTATATCTTCCTTTGACTCACTAAATCCTACACAAAATTTCTGATATAATCAATTAATCAACTAAGTTATGTTTTTATTAGCTATCCTCATAATCTAATCGCATAATCCATTTTTTGAACATAACAATTCTTATCAATTAAATCCTATGAACAATTCTACCAAAAATTCAGCAGCATCTCCCCAAAATTGGACTAATTCCCACTAAAAATCAACAAATATCTCAACTCAACAAATATGATAATTTAATTGTCCAACTCGGACCTCCAATATAGCAAATAATCCCATCCTCCATTTCATCTTAATTTAATTTATTTATTAATCTCATTAATAAAATTATTAAAATATTTATAAAAATTATTTCATCTTAATACTAGAGTAAGATAACTTAAAAATTCATATAAAAACACAAATTCACTGTATATAAAAAAATTCATTAGTTATATAATTAATATCTCATCTTATATAGATTCGTAATAATACTCGCATAACTACTTTAAATTAATTTAATCATATAATCATATATATTATAATCATATATTAACTAATATGTATATTTAAGAAAAATGCATAAATAACTTTATTATTATTTAACCAAAACGGTAATAAAAACATATACAATTATTATTAATAAATTCATAAAATTCATATAATATTCTTTCATTTGCTTAATAAAATTATTTTAATATTATCTATGCAATAATTAACTATATATATTAACTAATAATTTAAAAGAAAGTTCATATAACTTACTAATAATCAACTGTATAATTAAAAGAATTCATCCATGATTTAATCTCATTTTAAACAATTCCATACAATTTTGTAATGATTTTTATTTATCAAATTAGCAAAAAAAAAATAACTAAATATAGATAGATTAATAACTTTTCAGGCATTTAAACAATGTAATTAATTTAACAGAAGGGTATTCTAAGCTCACCGGAATCAAATTCTCACAATCTAGCTTTGAAATCGGAATGTACTCGTGAAGAACACCTTGTTGAAGCATCTTTCACTGGCAGCATGTGGACCCACGCATCGACAACGCACCGCCACTGAAGGTGGAAGCCTAAGGCGAGGTCGATGTCATCTTGCTTGCCTCGACATCAGAAACTCAAATATGCACCTCACTTTCTCTGGCTCTCTGCTATTTTGCCAGAAAATGGCCAAAAAGCTTCATTCTCTAATTTTCTAATCTGGCATTCCAGTGAGAATTAGGTGGGTAGGCTGGTATCAAATTGAAGCTCTCTTCATAAGGAAATGATTGGTACTAATTTCGTTGAGTTTGGCTGCCAAAAATGGTCAGAATCCTGGTCTAAAACTTGCAACACTGATGTAGGTTTGATCGGAGCGTGTGCCGTTGTCTACTGTCCTTTCCTACCGCCATTGGTTCCCTCATGGTCGCTAGAAGCTGGATTTCAACCTGCTGGTGGTGGTGAGCTTAGATGGTGGTCAGAGGTGGTGATCTCCTTCCTTTCTCCCTCAGTCTCTCTCTTATGCTCTCCCTCCTCATTTCTGTCTTCCCTTTCTTTTCTTTTTCATTTTATTTATTTTTTTCGTTATATATATATATATATATATATATATATATATATATATATATATATATATATATATATATATATATATATATATATATATTCTTAATAATCTACATAATACATTATATTATTATTATTATTATTATAAACAAAATAAAATAAATATTTTTATTTCCTAATGCTTTCTAAATTAAAATAACATTAAATTTTTATGAAAATATTTTCTTAAATTATATTTTTTTATCACAAATATCTTTACTAATAATTTTTTCATTTTTTATACTCATTTTTAAATTAAATATATGATATTAAACCAAAATTTTTAATATTGAAATTCTTAAAATACTCTCATTCCCTAAATTTATCATTTTAAATATCCAAGTAAAAGAAAAATAATCATATTTCTTATTAAAAACAAAAATCCAAAAACTATTGAAAATTGGATTATTATATTCTACCCCCTTAAAGAAAATTCGTCCCTGAATTTTCAAAAACAAAGAGTTTAGTTTACCATGTTCGAGTAATTATGTTATATACATTATGTTTCTAGCCAAAAGAGTTCTAGTCACTTTCACTTATTTCAACTCATTGCCTACTAACTTCATTTCTTATCATTAACAATCTATTATTCCTCTTCCCTATATCTTCTCTTATTCTATAACTTCCCATTTATACTCCCATCATATTATTTCTTTTGTTTTTTTTATTGTACATTCAATTTTTTTTTTCCAAATTACATATCTTATTCGTCTAGGCCTCATGACCAATCTCTAACTCTTATCCTACTTGACCATATATTTATGCACATTTCTCTTTTTACCTTATTTAATCTCTTTTATTAATCATCAACCTTTATAGTAACAATTAATCTATGAATCCAAAATTACTAAGAAACATTTATACATCCTTTATATCACTTTGATTTCTAATTTCACCTCAAACTAATTATAATCTTAAATATACCCCTTCTCATAGACTTATTAATATCTAAATCACATATTAACAATTGAATCATAACTCCCATTTCGCCAATTTTCATACTTTTAATATAAACATACACTAATGGCCTTTCCTAATTCTAAATAACTTTTTATAATTCCATAAACTTAGTCTTTATATAATTGGGATTTACTCCATTCTTATACTAAATGTCATTTAACAATTTTTTTTTCTCACTCATTACCTTTTAAATATATATTTGTTAAACTATTTACATATGCTTATCTCTAAACGACAATTATATCTCAACTCACCTTAAATATCCTATTAACAACTATTTCATGCATCACATTACATTGCTAAAAGAGTCATACTTTCACTACTGCTCCATCATCCTAAATCAACTCTTTATAATTATATGAAAATTCAAACCAATATTCATATTATTAAATTTATTATCACGTTAATCAACTTAATTATCGCAAAATATAATCTTCACAATATCTCCAAAATGACTTCTACATTTCAACATCATAGATATCTCTTTATCAAGAACATATCAAATATCATAAGAACCCTCAAATTATTAAATCACAGAAATCTATTAATGCAATCTATCATTCCATTCCTAAAATATCATTTATTGTTATTTCACAATTCATATATAATCTTATTTCAACTATATCAACTTTAAACACATCGAGTAATATAATTGATCTGTTGAAATAAAGTAAATATATTTAAATACATAGCAACAATACACACAAACACAATCACAATAAGAAAATATAATAAGCATATAGTAGAATTCGCTCGAGATAGAACAACTCTTCTGAGACGATCTTGTTCGAGTCGTAATTAAGGAGGCATCGCAATACAATAGAAGGACACATAAAGTTCAAATCAAAGTACAATGAGTTTCTAAACTATACTTAGAGAAAATAGAACATGAGCAATAAATAATCCTATGCTTTATAGTGTAATTAGTCTAATACACTCTTAACTTCTCAAAGCTTATATCATCTTATATACTAAATCTTTATTTTTGCTCTAATATCATCTTTATCACATCCCTAACCATCTTAAGGCATGGGTAGGCATAAAGCCGCAAAAAACCCGAGGAATCCATACCTGTCATCAAATTCATTATGGTATAAAGTAAGATAACTGCAATTATCACATCATCAATGCCCAAGATCAGAACCTAAATCACATTAACTATCTCACACTACAATTCTATATGTATACTTTTTAATGATTATCAATATTATTTATCGATTAATTCATACATATTCTTTATCTTTGCATTGTAATAAATTCTTATAGGCCATCCAATTTCAGTACAGTATCCTCGATTATAACATTTAAAAAATCCTTTTACAGTTTTAAATGACAATCTTCTTACATAAAATCATTACCTTGATGTACAAGAGAAAGTCTAATGATATCTTACATGAACAAATTATATTATATAAAAATAATTATAGTAATACAACTAGAACATCAATTTCTATGGAGCATCTATAAAATACGTATATATACTTACATATAAATAAACATAATAAACATTGTTAAAGGAAATTTTACTTTTAACTTATATGTCATCCCCAAGCAAAACTGATGCTTGAGCTTCAATTGGTCACTCTTTAATTTTCTGTAGAAAAATTTGAGAATGGGGGTGAGTTTATAACTCAGTGAGTAAAAACCTATTGTGAGGCCTCGGCCAAGCACCGGCTTGATCCGCTAGAGAGAATCGAGATGCTCATTTGGATTTAAACTTATGATGGAACCTTTGGGTTCAGATTTGGTTGATTTTGAAAATGATTTTGGGAGTCGCCACCCTAATTTATTTTTAAATGGAAAAATTAAGGAAAAATCCAATTGTGACTCCAATTCATTAATTTTAGTTAATTAAATTACCCAAAGATAAAATCACTAGTCTCGAACTAGGTTGAGCTTGGGGACTAGGTTTTTGGTTAAATAATTATGATTTGGCTCTTAAATTTAATTTGACTTTGAAAAATTAATTTCATGAATAACAAATATTATATGACAATATCATGATTAATGCATAAGTATGGTATGAGTGCAATGAGAAAATTAAAATAAAACATCCACAATATAGATTAATTAAAAAAAGGGGGAAAGCATAATAATTGGGATTTAGATTTGAGGTTTGGATTTAAATTCCAAACATGCCTACTTACCCCATTGAATGGGAATCAAAATCCACGTAGTTCATTCCACGATTAAGTGGAGGGGTTTAGGAGTTGATCAAATTGATTTTGGTTTGGGTATGTTAAGAATAAGGAAAAAGGCTGATATATTTACTTTTGGCGGGCGGAGGATTTTGCCGGACTAAAGTTTCATTTTATCGGGACTAGATGATTGGATTGATTAGAAAATTAATTAATTAACTAAAACAATTAATTAACTAATTAATATGATGAAAAAGATGGATGGATTAATTAATTAAAAAGATTAATTACTTAATTAATTAATTAATTAATTGAATGATTAATTAAAAAAAAGAGTTTTAGTTAATTAAAAAGATTAATTAACTTGGTTATGGTGAAATAATTAATGAATTAAAAAGATTAATTAATTAATTAGAGAGTGGTTGGAGGGAGAAGAAGAGAGGAATTAGAGGATAGCTATCAACTCTAACTCAAGATGTGTTTTGAAATGAGGAAATGGAAAAGCTATTTATAGGAAAATGAGGTGAGGGCAATTTGGGAAGTGAAAATGTGAAAATATGTAAAGGGTAGGGCTAAAAAAATGCTAAAAAAAAAATCAGATAGGGGCATTTTTGACATTTCAATTTCGGCAGGGGATAAGACTGACGCGGCTCCACGTTAGCTCTACTCAGCTACCGCATCAGAGAAACGCAGTCGCCGCGCCTCTCTAATGAGGACCCGTACCACTTTGATACGAATCCACATTGCCCTTGACATGGATCCACATCAGTCTGACATGGCATCACATGCCAGCTCTACTCTCTTTTCTAGGTCTTTTTTTCAATAAGTTTTTTTAGGTGTCTAGGGTAGTTTTTGAGACTTTCAAATCAGTTTTCAGGAGTTATAGAGTTCAAAAATCTTATCGATCAGTGGCAATAGGCTCAAAATTAATTTTAGAATAACTAGGCAGTCAGTCTGAGAGAAAATCGTGTCAGTTTCAAAAAAATACTGTCTAATACAGAAGGTCAAGTCATGGTAGAAAAAGTATCAACTTAACAGGTATCAAACTGTGGCCGGATGATAAGGGTACAAAATTAAGGATTCACAACTATACTACCATAGATTACGTGGAACAGTGTTCAACATTTGTTAACAAGGAGAACACTTGGCTGACTTTTATATACATATTAGTTGATAGAAAAAATAGTTGACAATAATTATCAATAACATTTTTGGAAATTTAAATCAAATATCTTAAAAATATTTAAAATTTTAGGTTAAATAGCATATAACTTATATTTTTTTGAAATTAATTACCAAATATCAATCACTTGCTATACCTTTTGAAAGTCAAGCCCATATAACAAATACTTCAATAAATTTGAAACTTTTCATTCAAATATGAATAATTTGCAATATGCTTTAAATACAAATTTAAGTAGCTAATCATAGTTTCAAATATACTTTCAAATAGATAGTAACACATTTCAAGATGACTTTATATAACTGATAAGATATTTTAAATACTTTTTTTAAATAACTAATAACTTGAAATACGATTCAAATACAAATGTAAATAAAACTTATGAAATACGTTTCAAAACTTCTTTTAACTAGCAATTATATTGTATTATTTTTAAAATATTTTTACAATAGATAAAAGAGGATTTTACCCTTATTTTCTCATCAATATTGTAATAATAGCAACTCTTCTTGCAAAGCATTTGCCATATATCTTATATTACCTTTTAAAATATCATTCAAAAAATAATATAAAATCAAATATTTAGCAGAAATTTAGTATATAGTAGATGGATGTGGATTTGACCCATGCATCTCATCAGAACTATAATAATGGTAGAGACTCTTCTTATGGAGCAATATTGTACTTCTTACGCCAGACAAGCTAAGCCAAGCAGCTAGGATAATTCTTTCTCCTAGCTAGAGTCAATATAGTGTACACTGCCCAATGTTCCTCACACCAGATAAGAGGATCTCTGCTAGAAAATTCAAAATTTTAAATAAAAGTAATTTATGAACATATAACATAAAGTACTACAATACTTCTAAACTACAATAGCTTCTAAGTTCCCATAAGAGGAATTGCAATAAATCAAAAACTTTCATATAAGCAATTATAATCTTTTATAAAAAAGCTTCAATATTTCATAAATAAGAAATTTTAATATATACATATATAGAGCTTAACTAAATTTTAAAAATTATAAAATAAATTCAATCAAATCATAGTAAGATCAATAATATAACTTGTAATTAATATAGATGAACATATGTAACTTTTCAAATAATACATATAAGATTTTTGACAAACACTTTTAGAACTTATAAAATCATAATAAACATATAACAAGTTTCAATAAATGCAAGTGATGAGTTATCAAAGACTTATCATTTAAACTTTTAACCGAATAAATGATAATAATATTCAAATAAGTATTTTGGAACGACTTCATTAATCAAATGAAATAATTATCGATTTTGGATCTACGGGAATTTTCATGGGGAAAGGTTTAACAATGAATTGTCAATGCTAGCTGTCTCATGATAGGATAACATCTGTTATATATGCTAAAAATTAAGGATCTGATTTTGCTCTTTATATGCAGTAAATATGCTTTAACTGTATATTCTATTCCTTTCTTAGACTAGATCTATTTTTGGTATATACTTAGATTGAGAAGTTTTGATTCTTGTAATTAAGACTTGAATTATATATAATGAGGAATGAATATAGAGGTAGACAACTTTCCAAATAAATCAGTTTGTCATGGTATCAGAGCCATGAAAACACATTGCTTTGTCTTGTAAGTTAAACATTTAGTCTTGAGATTTCCAGGTTAAGAATTCTGGGTTGATCTAGTTCAGTTTTCTGTCATTAGAATTGTTTTAGCACTGGTTATTTGGGTTGCTGTAGGTTGTTGGGATTTGTCATTTCTTGGTTCAGTGGAATTACTTGCTATAGCAACCATGTCTTTTGAAAAGCTTAAGTCATTTTGCATTCGGTTTACAGGGAAGAATTATTTTGCTTGGGAATTTTAGTTCCAAACATATGTCAAAGGGAAAGAGCTGTGGGGACATCTTGATGGATCTAATCCTATACCTCAAGATGCTACCAAGGGGGCTGAGTGGGAGGTAAAGGATGCATGCATAATGAGTTGGATCTTGGGTACTGTAGAACCTCATATTCTTTTGAATCTTTGACCATATAAGACATCCAAAGAAATGTGGGATTATTTGAAACGTGTGTACAACTAGGATAATGATGCTAGAAGATTTCAATTGGAACTTGATATTGCCAACTACTCTTAAGGAAGCATGTCTGTTCAAGAATACTATTCTAGTTTTTTCAACATATGGGCTGAATACACTGGTATTGTCTATGCTACTGTCCCAGCAGAATCATTATCTGCTGTCCAAGCAGTTCATGAAACTAGCAAAAGAGACCAATTTCTAATGAAACTTCATCCGAATTTTGAAATTATTCACTCTAATGTGATGAATCGATCTCCAACACCATCCATGGATACCTGTTTAGGTGAACTCCTAAGAGAGGAGCAATCTTCTCTTATAAAAATAGCCATGGAACAGCAGAGGACTACTATAGAATCACCTACTGTTGCTTTTGCAATTAATGGGAACTACAGAGGCTGAGACATGAGGAATGTCAAATGTTATAGTTGCAAAGAATTTGGTCACATTGCAACTCATTGTTCAAAGAAGTTTTACAATTATTGCAAAGCTAAAGGCCATATCATCACAACATGCCCGGTTCATCCATAAAACAAAAATCATAGAGCTTTCCAAGCTGTTGTCCAGCCTATATGTACTGATTCTAGAACTTCAGAACAGGTCACTACCATGCCTTCACAAACTTCTCCATCCACAGTTGCTGTCCCAGGTTCTGTAACACCTGAAATGGTGCAGCAAATGATTTTCTCTGCCTTTTCAGCATTAGGACCTTTAGGTAACAATAACTCATCCTCAAATTTTTGGCTTTTTGATTTTACAACCTCAAATCATATGACCTATGCCTCCAAGAGCCTTTCTAATGTCAAACAATATAGTGGTATTATGGGCATCCAAATAGCAAACGGGGATTCTTTACCTATTACAGCCGTTGGCGATGTCTCTCCTTTTCTGATAGATGTTTTCGTGTCTCCTCCTTTGACTAATAACCTTATATTTGTTGGGCAATTGGTTGAGAATAATTGTAATGTTCTATTTACTAGTACTGGCTGTGTTGTGCAGGATCAGGTGTCAGCGAAGGTGATCGCAAAGGGACCTAAATGGGGGGGAGTCTTTACTTTACACATTCCAGTCGTCATTCATGCTTCCAAATTGTTTTCTTTTGCTTGTATTTCTTCTAAAAATCAAAATCAGTTGTGGCATAATAGATTAGGCCATCTAAACTCCAAGGTTTTGCTTTGTGTACTAAATTCTGGTTTACTTGACAATAAAATTCAGTATTCATCCTAAGATGTCATTTTTTATTGTTCTAGCTGTAAATTGGGAAAAAGCAAGGTTCTTCCTTTTCCTACTCATAGTTCTTTGTCTACCAAGTGTTTTGATCTTATTCATAGTGATGTTTGGGGTATTGCACCTATTATGTCTCATGCTCAATACAAGTATTTCATGACATTCATTGATGATCATAGTAGGTTTACATGGATCTATTTTCTTTGATCCAAAAATGAAGTCTTTGATGCATTTAAAAGTTTTTTGGTATTTATTGAAAACCAATTTTCCATCGGTATCAAGACCTTAAGAATAGATTCAGGTGGAGAATACATGTCTCATGACTTTCAAGAATTTCTTAAACAGAAAGGCATTATTTCTCAATGGTCATGTCCATATACTCCACAGCAAAATGATGTTGCTAAAAGAAAGAATCGTCATCTTCTTAACATGGTTTGAACTTTGCTTCTCGAGTCATCTGTACCATCTAAGTTCTAGGTCGAAGCTCTTAGTACTGCAGTTTACTTAATTAATCGTCTTCCAGCTCCTAAATTACACTATGAGTCACCATATTATCGTTTATATCATTCTCAACCTAAGTATTCTGGTCTCCACACTTTTAGCTGTGTTTGTTTTGTCCACTTGCCTCCGCATGAACGAAATAAATTGTCAACCCAATCTATTCGGTGTGCTTTTCTTGGATATGCTCCTCATCAAAAAGGGTTATTATGCTATGATCCTAATATTAAAAGAATACGTGTCTCCAGAAATGTTATATTCTTTGAGAATCAATATTTTTTCATGCTTCCAAATGAATGAGCATCCTTACCTTTACTATCATTCTTACCAGATTTTTCTGATGAAAGTACTGCAGTTTTCCCATCTACTGCCACAAAGTTTAAACCAGGTTTTGTGTATGAAAGATGTGCCCATCATACCAGCCCTTTGCAAGAATCTACTCCAACACCTGACCCTAAACCTACAGCACCTCCATAACCACGTCGCAAGTCTGCTCGCCACACTAAACCACCTGATAGGTATGGATATCCTGCTACCTCCTTGACTGCTACTTTGTCATCTATTCCTATACCTCCTTGTTATACTCAGGCCATGAAACATGAGTGCTGGCAACAAGCAATGCAAGAAGAATTACATGCTCTTGATATGAACGATACATGGGATATAGTTCCATGTCCACCTTCAATTAAACCCATAGGCTGCAAATTGGTGTATAATATAAAATTACAATCTAATGGGTCTTTGGATAGATATAAGGTGAGGCTTGTGGCTCTTGGCAACCGTCAAGAATATGGCGTGAATTACAAAGAAACCTTTGCACTTGTGGCCAAAATGACTTTGGTCTAAACTGTTCTTGCTATAGCTGCCTCAAAAGCCTGGCCAATCCATCAGATTGATGTGAAGAATGCATTTCTTCATAGGGAATTGAAGGAAGAAATCTATATGCATCTTCCTCCAGGAGTGACAGGTACCTCTTCAACCAATGTGTGTCAATTAAAACGGTCTCTTTATGGGTTAAAGCAAGCTCCAAGGGTTTGGTTTGAAAAGTTCAGGCAGACTATTATTGAGCTCTCCTTCGTACAAAGCCAATATGATACATCTATGTTTCTGCAAAAGACTTCCATGGGTATTATTGTCCTTCTTATTTATGTAGATGATATTATCATCACCGGGTCTGATTCCTATTTAATTACTCATCTTCAAGAGTCTCTTCATGCCACTTTTAAAATGAAGGATCTCGGTCAACTCACTTATTTTCTTGGATTAGAGGTGCATCAATCTGCGAAGGGCCTTTACTTAAACCAACATAAATATACCAAAGACCTCATTGCTTTGGCTAGTTTGGAAAATTCTACTCCTGTTGACACACCTTTGGAGGTGAATGTTAAATACAAAAGAGATGAAGGTGATCTTTTTCCTGATCCTACTCTGTATCGAAAGCCAGTTGGCAGCCTTGTCTACTTAACAATTACTAGACCAGACATTTCTTATGTTGTACATCAAGTTAGTCAGTTTATGTCTTCACCTCGTCAACTTCATATGATTGCTATCCGTCGAATAATACGCTATCTCCTAAGCTCTCCTACACATGGCCTATTTTATCCCACTAGATCTTATCTTAGTCTGGCAGCCTATAGTGATGCTGATTGGGCTAGATGCCTTGATAAATGACAGTCAACAACAGGGTGGTGTATGCATCTTGGCAATTCTTTAGTCTCTTGAAAGTCAAGAAACAAGAAAGGGTCTCTAAATCATCCACTGAAGTAGAATATCGAGCCATGTCAGTAGCATGCTTTGAAATTATTTGGTTACATGGACTTCTTGCTGAACTTGGATTTGCTCAATCCATTCCAACACCCCTCCATGCAGACAACACAAGTGCCATACACATTGCAGCAAATCTGGTATATCATGAATGTACTAAGCATATAGAAGTTGATTGCCTCTCTATACGAGAAGCTTTTGGTAGACAAGAGCTTTCTTTGTCACATATCTCTAGTACTTTACAAGTAGCTAATATCTTCACAAAGGCTTTGCCTCGGCCACGACACGAGTTCTTAGTGAGCAAATTGCTGCTAGTTCCTGTACCAGCATCAATTTGAGGGGGGGTGTCAATGCTAGCTGTCTCATGATAGGATAACATCTGTTCTATATGCTAAAAATTAGGGATCTGATTTAGCTCTTTATATGCAGTAAATATGCTTTAACTGTATATTCTATTCCTTTCTTAGACTAGATCTATTTTTGATATATAGTTAGATTGAGGAGTTTTGATTCTTGTAATTAAGACTTGAATTATATATAATGAGGAATGAATATAGAGGTAGACAACTTTCCAAATAAATCAGTTTGTCATGAATACAGTTTTCAATTTCAAATTTGTAATAGATAATAGGATAGTAATTACTCACCTTTACTAAAGATCTCCTTGTATATCTTCCTTTGACTCACTGAATCATACATACAATTCCCAATATAATCTATTAATCAACTAATTTATGTTTTTATTAGCTATCATCTTAATCTAATCACATAATCCATTCTTCGAACATAACAATTGTTATCAATTAAGTCCTATATACAATTCTGTCGAAAATTTGGCAGCATCTCCCCTAAAATTGGACTAATCCCTTGAAAATCAACTAATATATCAACTCAATAAATATCATAATTTAATTGTCCAGCTCATACCTCCAATACAGCAAATAATCTCATCTGCCATTTCATTTTAATTTAATTTTATTTATTAATCTCATTAATAAAATTATTAAAATATTTATAAAAATTATGTTATCTTAATACTTGAGTAAGATAACTTAAAAATTCATATAAAAACACCAATTCACCGTATATAAAGAAATTCATTAGTTATATAATTAATATCTCATGTTATATAGATTCGTAATAATACTTGCAGAAATACTTTAAATTAATTTAATCATATAACCATATATATTATAATCATATATTAACTAATATGTATATTTAAGAAAAATGCATAAATAACTTTATTATTATTTAACCAAAACGGTAATAAAACCGTATATAATTATTATTAATAAATTCATAAAATTCATATAGCATTGTTTCCTTTGCTTAATAAAATTATTTTAATATTATCTATGTAATAATTAACTATATATATTTACTAATAATTTAAAATAAAATTCATATAACTTACTAATAATCAACTGTATAATTAAAAGAAATTCATCAATGATTTAATTTCATTTTAAACAATTCCATACAATTTTTGTAATGATTTTTATTTATCAAATTAACACCGAAAACAACTAAATATAGATAGATTAATAAATTTTCAAGCATTTAAATATTAGAATTAATTTAAAAGAAGGGTCTTCTAGGCTTACTGGAATTAAATTCTCACAATCTAGCTTTGAAATCAGAATGTATGTGCGAAGAACAACTTGCTGGAGCATCTTTGTCACCGATCCATGTGCCGCAGACTGTCTGGCAAAGCGTCCATGCTAAAGATGGCAACCTTAGGAGGGGTTGATGCCATCTTACTCGCCTAGATATTAGGAACTCGAATATGCACTCACTCTCTCTCACTAGCCATTGTTTTGCCAAAAAGGCCAAAAAGCTTCATTCTTCAATTTCTCGATCTAGTGTTCCAATCAGAGTTAGGTGGCAAGACTGGTATCAAATTGAAGTTCTCTTTGTAAGGAATTGATAGGTACTAATTTCGTTGAGTTTGGCTATCGAAAATGGTCGGAATTATAGCCTGAAACTCGCGATGCCGATGAAGATTTGATCAGAGCATGTGGCACCATTTGCCATCCTTTCCTTCCACCATTGGTTCATTCATGGTCGCTAAAAGCTAGACTTCAAATTGGTGGTGGCGGTGAGCTTAGATAGCAACCGGAGGTGATAATCTCCCTCCTCTCTCTCTCTCGGTCTCTCCTGCTCTCCCTCCTCATTTCTGTCTTCCCTTTCTTTTCTTTTTCATATATATATATATATATATATATATATATATATATATATATATATATATATATATATATATATATATATATATATATATATATATATATATTATATATATATATATATATATATATATATATACGTATATATGTATGCATGTATGTATGTATGTATATACATATATACATACATGCATATATATATATATATATGTGTGTGTGTGTGTGTGTGTGTGTGTGTGTATGTGTGTGTCTATATATATATATACATATCTATATATATATAGATAGATAGATAGATACGTGTATATATATATATATATATATATATATATATATATATATATATATATATATATATATATGTATATATATATATATATGTATATATATATATATATGTATATATATATATATATATATATATATGTATATATATATATATATATATATATATATAGATACGTGTATATATATATATATATATATATATATATATATATATATATATATATATATATATATATATATATATATATGTATATATATATATATATGTATATATATATATATATATATATATATGTATATATATATATATATGTATATATATATATATGTATATATATATATATATATACATATATATATATATGTGTGTGTGCGCGCGCGCATTGACAGTGACATTGAACTATTTTTAAGAAATAAAATTGAATTCAAGTACTATAATATGTGTAAATTAAAGATTTAAGAACCATAGATGAAATTAACTCAAAAAACTTTTATCAATAACATCAACAATAATAATAACACCAAAATGTGAGAAATAAGAAATTAATAATATATGAAATGGAACAATAAATGTGAGTGGTTTAAATATTGTTTTGGATAAGCTAAATTAGGTTTGTGAAAGGAATTAAGTTTTATAAAAAAAAAAAAAAGTGTTTAAATATAGTAAATTCTAAAAAATACTAAAAATGAACTGTTTAATTGAAAAAAAAAATATTGTGCTTTAATATAAATTTAATACTTTTTAATTGATTGACCAAAAAATAAATAAGATTTAAAGTACAAATAAATAGATTTATGCCTGTACATCATTATATTAAAGATAAACTTAAAAATTACAGTCAAACAAAAAGAAATTACATAAAAGAAAAGGATCAACATAAGTTCTTGCAATTTGAGAAATTGTTAGTTAAGAAGATTTCTGAAGGAAAATCTAATAACAGGTAAATATAAACAAATTAGAAAAATAAAAAAAAATATTACGAAAAGAAAAGAAAAAAAAATGAAGAAATTAAAGTAGTATAAGAAGTTTACCTATAGACTGAAGCAATAAAATACTATAGATTGTGAAGAGGTTTGAATTAGGTCATTTTGAAGAATATAGTTCTACTTTGATGGATGATAGCTTTATTGCTGTTTACTTTTCTTCAATTTTTTTTTTTTTATAATTTTTGTTTTATTTTATTAACAAATTTAAAAATCTCAATTTCCATTTTTTAGATATTGGTAGAATAAGATCAAAACATGTTCAAAAGGAGATTGAGAATTTGGGTGATTACAAATTGACTTAAAAAAAAAAAAAAAAATTAAACTACCAGAAAGTTAGCGTCCGCCCTTTTTTTTTAATTACTTTATTTCTAATAATAATTAATATAACAAGTATAATTCCATTATAATTTTTTAGTTATTATATAATTTGATGAGAGCAAGGAAGGCAAGAGATTTTTTTCATTATTTCTATTTAAGTAATATAATAATAATAATAATAATAATAATAATAACAAAAATATAAGATTGGTTGCCGTTGGATGTTATATAAGTAGAATAAATCTATATTTTATTTAATTAATTGTTAAAAATAATTAAACATTTTTTTAGCATTGGAGAAGGGAAATTGATACTGAATCTATTATTCAAAGAAATATATACTCGCCACTAAATTATGTCTCAGTATGTAAAAAATAGTTATTAAAAAATCTAATTTGTAATTTTCTCTTCTCGTTAATTCTCATTTTCACTGCACTCTTTTATAAAACTCCATTTTGCAATTATGCTTTCTCATTAGTTTTTTTTTATTTTTTTATTTTTTTTTTTTTGAAAAACTCCCTCAATGTGTCAGGATTATAATATATATAACTGAGATTTTATGAAATTTCGTACATCTATCAAAATTGTATATAACTAATTCTTAATTTGTTGTGGATATTGAGTGTAATAAAATGTTGACTATATTCATTTCCGTGATGATTATATTAGGTTATTTTACTTTTGATATGGATAAAATTTTCCTGGCAACTTAGATGAAATGTCTTTTGGTTGGTAACCAATAAACATGAGAGAGAGAGGTTAGAAGCTCCCCGAAACTGTCCACCCTAGAGAGGCTCCGACGCTAAAGTTAGAGAGCTTAGAGAGTTTGGAGAATGGGTAATAAATGAAAGTTATATGAGAAGTGCCTTTATATAGAGAAGAATGAGCACTCTCCTACGGGCATGGGTCATTGAGTCCAAGCAGTTCATTTTTTGTTCTTATTAGAAGCCCTCCACTCCCTAGTTCGATTCAGACTACCAAAGTGCAGGTTAAGGGAGTGCATATATTCTTTCATTGCTTGTGATTCATCTATATTGTGGATAGAACAACTAATTTGATAGCATCTGATGAGCCAACATGAAGAGTGGTAGATGCTTGAATGTGAAGATGAGTGAAGGAGCTCGATATAGAGACATATGAGTGTCTAAATAATAAGATGAGTTGAGGAGCTTGATCTAGAGGCATATGGGTGCCTGAATGATAAGGCAAGCTGATTAGCTTGATATATTTGTAGGTCAAAGCTTGAGCATAGATACAAGCTTTATGATTGCCACATTATGATGTGGTCTTATGGTCTTTGATGCCACATCATAGCATGGACTTATAGATTTCAAATAGCTTAAAATCTTCAAATATTCAAGTCTTCACAGCCATTATATATGGACTTATAGATTCTTGATAACTTCAAATCTTCAAATCTTTGAGTTTTCAAACTTTGCCTCTCTCGTGGGAGGACTTCAAATAATTTGCCTCTTTCATGGGAGGACTTTGAATAATATACCTTTTTAAGGAAGGCCTTCATTGATGGTATGCCTCATTGAAAGGTATCAGAAACACATATGTGTACTTTGCTCCAAAGCACTTTAGATTCTTTAAGCTTTTCTTAGACTCCTGATGTGGGTCAAATTTAATACCTTAGTCTCTAAGACTAAGTATAGAGTGAGTAGGTTATCGAACTCTAGGGAATTTGGAGTAATTTTATATTAACTGGGTAATTTCTAAGATGGATAGGCAAACAACAAACAAAAGATATTGATTTATTCTATCTAATCTAAAATACTAAAGTTTTATTACTATTTTAATTAATAACAACAAACAATGAATATTAGAATTACAATTCAGAATTAATTTTGAACTATAAAAGTTAACAACATATAAACACATGCAATGATTGGAGAATATGACCAAAAATTCTTAAAAGCAACTCTCATTGTCAATTAAGAGTGTTTTAATTTAGAGTCTATAAGTATTCTCATGTCATTATAGAGATAAACTAAAATCATTAAGTTCCATGCCAATTCTTTAACCCCTCAAAGTGGATTTCTTGTCTCCAGGTACTTTCTTATCCTTTGAGTAATTTCAATTGTATTTCCACCAAAATGTCCCAACTCTCATTGTGAACAAAATGTTTAACAAGTTATATATGGTGATCAAGCATACATAACACAATATAAGACTCAATTGAAACTAAATCATTCATGCATATTAAGAATGTAGTTCATAAAATTAATTCATCATTGCAATTCTAACCTATTAGCCTAAGTACATGGTATAATATGACATAGAAATAATGCAAGCATTCATTATTGAATAGTAAAATAAAAATAAAAGAAAGGAAGAAAGATTGATGAATGAAAAATCCTTTATTCTTCAAGAAATTACTTACATAATTCTTGAACTTGAAGTGCCTTTTGGAAGGACACTTCATACAAACCAAGTGCTTAACTCTAATAAGGTGTTTACAAGGATTTTAAGTAAGTTTTTCCTATCTAATACAATAGCATCTCCCTCCCAAAATAAAGCCAAATCTAAGTATTTATAAGCCCCAAGGTGTCCCAAGAAGTGCCCCTTTGAAAAAGGTGTTAAAATGAAAGGGTGACTTGATAAGGAATAGTAACCACCCTGTCATGAGTCGGCACAGGTGTGTCAAGTCGGCATGGTTGCTTAATATAACTACTCGGCACAAATGGGACAATTCAGCACAGTTGCTTGTTGTAACGAGTCATTCCTTCTTATGCCGACTCGGCACTGGTCCACATTTTCCCATCTTTGCTTGAATCATTCCTTGCTTCTTTTTTATGGTCCCATTCCTTTTTAATTTACCTAAATCATCTCAAAACACTTATAAATATCCTAAAAAACTCAAGAAAATATCAAACATACCAATTTCCAACATTACTTAATAAAATTCACATGCAATCATACAAAACACATATAAATAAATGCCTAAAAACCTATGCTATTTTGCATTATATCAACTCCTTCAGCCTTGATATTCTTGGTCCTTTGATGAAACCCATTAGATTCCTTAATAGATTTGTATTTTAAAATAGCCCCTTAATCCCATATCACTAGCTATTAAATTTTAACCTTATCAGAGTAGTAACTTCAGAAGTTTGCTTTGTTGATTAGCTTTAGAAATCTTGCTTCATATAAGATCTTTGGATATCTTACCTCATCAATGAAGGACTTTAGAAACTCACAAAGCCCCCACTCCCTGATAGAGGTCTTCAGATATCTTGTCTCATCATATAAGGGCTTCGAATAAATCTCACTCTTTATGAGATCTTCGGATGAACTCACTGAAAGAGATTTTCAGATGAACTGTTATGTCAACTGAAGACTTTTAGAGCTTTGGTTTGGCAAAATAGGTCTTTGGATAGATTGGTTCATCAGTTGAAGACTTTAATAATAATAATATATGCCTCATTAATCGAGGATTTTAGAAATTTGCCCTGTCTGTAAAGGGCTTAAGAGAAAACTTGTCTCACATAGAGGACTTTAAATATTTGCCTCATTTAAAGGGCTTAAATGATACACCTCATCAATAGAGGATTTCAAATAATGATAATGTGCCTCGTAAATCAAAGACTTTAGATAACTAGTTGCCTCACTCATGGGAGGACTTTAGCCTTGCTTTTGCAAGGGCTTAACTGCATGAAGAAAGGTGCAAGCTAGAAAGCTTGATGTGGAGGCATTTGGGTGCTTGAATAATAATAAGAGCTGAAGAGCTCATTCTAAAGGTAGATGGGTGCCTAGATAGAGATACAAGCTGAAGTTCTTGATTCAAAAGCAGTTGGGTGCTTGAATAGAGATACGAGCTGAAGAGCTTGAACCAAAGGCAACTAAGTGCCTGAGTAAGGATACCAGCTGAATTGCTCTGTCTGAATGTAGTTGTGTGCCTAAATAGAGATACTAGCTAAAGAGCTTGGTCTAAAGGCAGCTAGATGCCTAGTCAGATGTACGAGTTAAAGAGTTCAATCTAAAGGTAGCTAGATGCCTAAATAAAGAAACAAGCTGAAGAGCTTGGTCCGCAGGTAGTTGGGTCCCTAAATAGATATATAAGTTGAAGAGCTTAGTCTAAAGGCAGCTGGGTGCCTCAATAAAGATACGAGCTAACGAGCTCAATCCTAAAGCATCCGGATGCCTAAGTAGAGATATGAGCTAAAGATCTCAGTCCAAAGGCAGATGGGTGCTTGAATAATGATATCAACTAAAAAGCTCAATTCGAAAGTAGCGAGGTGTCTAAATAATGATACGAGCTGAAGAGCTCGATCCAAAGGCAGCTGGGTGCCTAAATAATGATATGCCTCGCTTAGAGGGAGGTCTTAAATAATTTACCTCACTTAGAGGCCTTGATGTAATATACCTTACCAAATGAGGACTTAGAATAATAAGGTGCCTTGCTTAGAGGTCTTAATTTTTCTTTTTTTTTTTCTTTTATATATATATATACTTTTTTAGTACAATATTTTCTCTTTCAAGTACATTTACATTGCAATAATATTTGTAAAAATAAAATAGCTTGTCTTCAAACATCCTTTTTTTGTTTGTGTACCTTATATAATTTTCATAGCTGAGTAGTTTCTGTAGAGAGCCTGAGAATTGCTTTTATGGTATGAGTCTTTGATAACTAGAATTTTTGTAGACTTAGTTAGCTTTATAGTGGCTTCTTCCCCCTTCAAAAGGGAACTATTCCCTTTAAAACTTTTTATTTCTTTATTTTGGGTCTCTTTTCGAAGACAGCTTCGACTTCGTCTTAACGAGGGATTTTACCTTACCTTAGTAAAGGTTTTGATGTTCACCTTGACAAAGAATGTACCTAACCTTAATGCAAATTTTAGGTGCCCTCTTGCAAGTGACTTAATGCTTCACCTTGGTAAAGGCTTTTAGCCTCGCCTTGACGAGGGCTTTGGTACCCATTTATATGGGATTTAGTGTCTCACCTTGATGATGTGACTTGCTAGCTATAGAGAGCTAGGAATTGATTATATTGAATCAAAACCAAGGATCGAACAAACAAGAATAAAGAAAAGCTTGACCTGATTCACACTTGTTGAAGAGAACCAAAGCTATAAGGGTTGAGTGCCAGAAGTTACCTTGATAAGTTCTGATATAAGCTTTAAACAAGAACTTGGAAGAATTTCTCACTTAAAGAAAATTATTATTTAATAAAAAACTGATGTCAAATTATAATGGAGGTTTTATTTTATATGGAGACTAAAACCCTAACTTTAACCTTAGAATCAAATAAGATCTAAGAAATTTGATTCTATAAGGAAATAAGACTCCTTATTGAAAATAGAATCCTAATTGAGAAATTGACTCCTAAAATTAATCCAAATAAAAAATAAATTTAATGTGGACCAACTAATATATTAAGTTTAGGGCCCATAAATACAAGGAATATATTAAAAACATAAAAAAAAAGACTTGAAAATCAATAGCTAGGCACTCATCGCACCCTCTATGGCCATCATGACCGTGATGGGACAAGGATGAAAACTTGTTATGCCTGCATAGTTGTTGTGCCCGTTCAATGGGTTAATGGTGGAATCATCACAACTGCAATAACGTCAGTTTTTAGCCTTCCCTTCCATTTTGCCACCATTTTGTAGCCAAGAGTAGGTGATCAACCTTTGGGAAGCTTCGGGACTTTTTAGATAGTATGAAAGCCTTCCAAATTTAATTCCTCATCTTGCGTTTCCATGATCAACCCTTGCAAGGCTTCTTTCACTTTCTTTGTTCTTGACCTTGTCATTGGACTTCTAATCCCTTGTAGAGGATTTTGGAAAATCTTGTAATCACAGCTCATTAATCTCTATCATTCCCTCTCTCCTCAAAAGGATTCATCCTCAAATCACCTACATCAAATAAAGAAAGATCAACAATATTAAAATAGCACTAACATTAACATAGTTGCTTGGCAAATCTAGCTTGTAGGCATTATCGTTGATTTGCTCTAAGACTTGGAAAGGTCCATCTCCTTGAGGTTGCAATTTGGACTTCCTATGGGTAGGAAATCGTTCCTTCCTCATTTTCACCCACACCCAATCTCTATAATTAAACACAATCTTAACTCATCCCTTATTTGCTTACCTTGCATATTGTTCATTCTTCCTTTCAATATTGGCTCCGACCTTGGCATAAAGGTCATTCACAAATTGAGCCTTTTTTCTACCATCTAAATATGTACGCTCATTAGTAGGCAAAGGCAAAATATCTAAAAGAGTTAAAGGGTTCAACCCATATACAATCTCAAAAGGTGAAAAGGAAGTAATTGAATGAACAGTCCTATTATATGCAAACTCAATGTGAGGTAAGCATTTCTCCCATTGTTTCAGGTTCTTTTGTATGATTGCATGTAACAAAGTAAAGAGTGTCCTATTAGCTACCTCAGTTTGTCCATTCGTTTGAGGATGTGCAACAGTAGAAAACAGTAATTTAGTTCCCAATTTTCCCCATAAAGTGCACTAAAAATGGCTTGGGAACTTGACATCCCTATCACTCACAATTGTCCCAGGCAAGCCATGCAAACAAACTATTTCTTTAAAAAACAAATCAACAATATGTGTTGCATCATTAGTTTTAGCATAAGCAATAAAGTGAGCCATTTTATTAAACCTATCAATAACAAAAAATATGCTATCCATACCACTTTGAGATCTAGGCAATCCTAACACAAAATCCATTGAAATGTCAGTCTAAGGATGATTAAGTATAGGTAGTATACAATCCATATGGCTTGACCTTAGATTTTGCTTGTTTACAACTAATGCACTTATCATAAACAGATTGCACATCATGCTTAATGTTAGGCCAAAATGTCCAAAGTTTTTTACACACTAAAGTGCCCCATCAAACCACCCCTATGAGTTTCCCTCACAAGCAATTCACGAATAGAACATATAGGCACACATAACTTATCCTTTTTAAACAAGAACCCATCATGCCTATAATATTCTGCAAATGCATACTTATCACCTACATCCCATACTTGCCCAAAATCAGCATTATTAGCATACAATTCTTTAAGAAATTCAAAGCTAAGTAATTTAGTTTAGAACAAAAAAAGTAATGCATACCTCCTAAATAAAGCATCAGCAATAACATTTTCCTTTCCATGTTTATACTTGATCACATAAGGAAATGTTTCTATAAACTCTAACCACTTAGCATGCCTTTTGTTATGCTTACCTTGGGATTTCAAAAATTTTAAACTTTCATGATCAAAATGAATGATGAATTCCCTAGGCCAAAGATAATGCTGCCATGTATGTAGAGTCCTAACTAATGCATACAATTCTTTGTCATAAGTAGGATAATTCAAAGCTGCCCCATTAATCTTTTCACTAAAATATGCAACAGGTTTGGAATCTTGAATCAAAACAGCCCCAATCCTAATTTAAGATGCATCACATTTAATCTCAAAAGCTTTATCAAAATTTGGCAAACTCAACAATTTGTTAATTTATCTTTCAAAGTATTAAAAGCTCTTTCATACATATCATCATACTTAAACACAACATTCTTTTTAACAAGTTCATTTAAAGGTACAACAATAGAACCAAATTTTTGAACAAACCTTTGATAAAAACTTGCCAAACTATGGAAACTTCTTACCTCATTTGCATTTTTAGGTGTAGGCCAATCCTTTATTACCTTTGCCTTTTCCTTATCAACACTAATTCCATGTGAACTCATAAGAAATCCAAGAAACACAATAGATTCCATGCAAAATGAGCGCTTCTTAAGATTAGCATACAATTTGTGCTCCTTCAACACACAAAAGAGAACATGCAAGTGATTTACATGCTCATTCAAACTTTTACTATGCACTAAAATGTCATTAAAGTACACTACCACAAATTTTCCAATGAAAGCACACAACACATGATTCATTATTCTCATTAATGTATTAGGTTCATTAGCCAAACCAAATGGGATCACCAACCATTCATACAAATCATATTTAGTTTTAAATTTAGTTTTCCATTCATCACCTTCTTTCATTATAATTTAATAGTAGCCATTCTTTAAATCTATTTTAGTAAACAAATAAGAGCCATGCAATTCATCCAACATATCATCTAATTTAGGGATTGGATGTTTATAGTTTACAGTGATTTTGTTGATGGCTCAGCAATCCACACACATGAGCCATGTTTCATCTTTCTTTGGAACTAAGATGATAGGAACCGAACATGGGCTAAGGCTCTCCCTCATAAATCCTTTCTCCACCAATTTGTCCATTTGCCTTTGAATCTCCTTTGTCTCCTCTAGGTTGGCTCTATAAGCTAGATAGTTTGGAATTGAAACTCAAGGCATGAAATCAATTTGATGTTCAATGCCTCTTAAGGGAGGTAAACCATATGGAATCTCTTGAGGGAATAGATCCTCAAATTCCTATAATAGAGAAACAACGACACTTGGCAGAGAATGGTTAAGCTTATTAGTTGAAAGTTACACATCTTTGTAAATAAATCATTATATGTGAAAAATATTAGGAAGGATTTGTATTAGATGTGAAGTTGAAGATATAAGGAAGGAAAATTATTAGAAGTGTTCTTGGCTTGCAGGTTTTGGTATCCTAGGAATGTTGTGTATAATGCTAGTATGCTCATAGGATTATACTAGATTCCCAATGTAATCAGGTTATATTGGTTTTCAGGTGTCATAAATTTACCCTTGCCCTAGGACCATCATATCCCAAAGGTGGAATGTGACAAAGGTGGTATCAGAGGGAAAATATAGAAATATATAAGTGTCGTGTGATATAAGTAGTATCATGGAGCATAGGAATTCTTTATTGTCACTTATAGTCTATCATTAAGTTTAAATCCGTATTGTCCATATATATTTGACTCTTTTTTTTAGTCTTTAATTATAGATGTTAGTTAGTTTGTTATGGGAATTTGGTATGATCTAATTGAAGATCATAAAGGTAATAATGTACTTTGTCTTTACGTGCGGTTGTGACATAGAATGCCACCTAGAGGAAGACCAAGGGGATGACTAAAGAAAGGACCTCACTGACCTAGAAGACAAGTAGCTCCTAATGTTATATCAGATGTAGCTTCAATTGCTGCATCACTACCTGAGGAACTTGTAGTTCCACCAAGAGTTAGGCCATGAGTATAAAAAATAGACTGACAAGTTCCTTCTGCAAATAAGGCTATGAGGGAGGAACTTTAAGAATTAAGAAGGGAGGTGCATGAATTGAGGTGAGCTAGACAACAACAACCTAAAGAGGTACCCCCACCTACACTAGTGAATGATCCAATTCCAAGACAAATGGCTAGAAGGGTGTTAGATGATGGAGGTGTTTTAATGTCCAATTTTATGAAAATGGGGTTGCTTGAGTTCTATGGCGAAGATGGAGAAGAACCATATGGATTCTTATAGACAGTAGAGAAAGTAGTACAAAGGTTACCGTGCTCTAATACACATGCTATTGAGTTAGTGGGACTGTTATTAAAGGATGATGCTTACATCTAATTTGAAAACCATATAGAGAAGCAATTATATGGAGATGCTCCACCTACCTGGGAATAGTTCAAACAAGAAATGATAAATGAGTTTTTGGCAGAGGGAAAAGGGAAATGTCAGTAACTAATTATGCAAAAGAATTTAATAAGCTGAGCAGTATGCTAAAGAGGTTTTGCCAACTGAAGTAGCTAGAATAAGGAGATTTATGAGGGGGTTAATTGCACCACTACACAATGCTTTGTGTGCAATTGAATTTGAATCCTTGTCAAAGTTAATTAATAAGGCAAAATAGATGGAGTCCAAACATAAGGAAGAGAGAAAGACGAAAGAGAGCAAAGGTAAAATAATAAAAGTAAAAGTTGAGATAGTTATAAGAGAGGAATGGGAAGTGGATCACAAGCCAAAGTTCTTGTGTATGAGTTTTCAACTACGATTTATGATTAGTTAAGGGGAATCAGAGGTAATAGAGCACATGATAGGAGTACTTCTATAGCATCAACACCTGCAAATGTGAATCCTATGTCTATGTGTCCTATTTGCAAGAAAAAGCATAAAGGAACTTGTAGGTTAGTTAATGGAGCCTACTTAAAGTGTGGTCAAATGGGCCACTTCTTAAAAGATTGCCCACTATTAAGATAGCGACGAAACACACTAGTAGGATCACAGTCTATTGTATAAATGTTCATATAGAATACCGAAAATGTTAGGGGATAAGGACAAGGATATAGACAAGCATCTGAAACAACTCAAACTACTAGAGGTAAAGGTAGAAGTAGAATGTTTAGTCTCAATGATCAAGAAAACATGTGTAGCATCATAGATATTGTCCGTATTCTCTTAAAGTTTAAAAAAAAAATAGAACTGCAAGAACTTAGTATACATGGATAGTGAGTAAGTTTCCTATGAAAATTTAGGGATGAATTTTCTTTAAGAGTGTAGAATGTAACACCTTGATTTTGAGTTCACTATGAGTGTTAAAGTTATAAAGAAAGTGACCAAATTAAGAGTAAAAGACTGTAGATGACAATTGCAAAAAATCAAAGTACTGAATGAATATCGGTCCATAAATTGAACCCCTACTTATATGAAATAAGGTAAAGAATATTAAAAGAGAATTCAAGGAGATGGATTTGATATAAAAACAAATGAAATAGAGAGTACAAGAAGGAAAATAGGAACCTAGGAGCTAATGACCTAAAAAGGATACATGCTCGGAAAATCAAGGCATTTAGAGTGAGTTGAGAAATCTCGACTCTAAAATAGATTGTTGCATTTTATTTGGAGAAGTTAGGGAAATATGATGATATCAAAAGTGATGAAACTCAAAAATGAAGTTGGAGTTGAGTATAGAAAATACCAAAGCAAAATCAGTATGCTATGTGCATCGACGAATCATGGTTTTCATAATTTTTAAAATTCAAGTTTGGGGAAAGTGGATAGAAAAATGAATAAAAATAATATTAGGGGCCTAAATGATTAAAAATATTATTGGACAATAATAAAGTAATTAAAGATTGGAAATGTCAATTTTTTAATAAATAATAAAATTATCATTATTATGTGATGACTCACCATCCAACTCATCAATAAATAAATAAAAATAAAAATAAAAAAGAAAAAGAAAAATGTCTAGGAAAGCTGTTGGCATAACCATGGGAATGTGAAGGATGGAGATTTTGCCAAAATTCCAAGTGAATAAAATAAAAGAAAAAGTCAAAACTATATAAAATCTTATAAGAAGATAAACATCATTTTATGCTTTTAATAATTAAAAACTTTCCTAAATTGAGAAAGAATAGAGAGTGGACAGCCAAAGTAAGAGATAAAACATGAGGGAGAAGAGGAAGAAAAAAAATCTAAGAAAATCCCAAATCTAGCTCCAACCAAAGTAAGAACATTGTTATATTTGCTAGTTTTAAGTACGATGTGATTATATTGGTTTTTTTGTTAGTTTTGTTGGTTTGACTGATGATGGATGAAGTAGGAGAAGAAGAGAAAATGAAGGGAAGATGTCGATTAGGAAGGAAGTGGTCATTTAAGGATGGACTAATGAGGAAACATGAAAGATAGAGTGATAGGAAGGCGATGGCTAAGGTTTGGTAGACAACCAAACTGTTGGAACTTGAGGTTCAGTTTTAAGAATCTTAAAGTCCAAACTTGACAATAGTCAAAACATAAAAATTGAAGCTTGGGATATATATTTGGTGATAAAAAGAAAAGGCTTGATTTAATTCCTGATACATTGAAAGTTATGAGAGTGGAAATAAAGCTACCTTGTATGTAGGTCAGACTATGTTGCTGAAATTTGGGACTCAAATTGAGGACCCTAGGATGGGATTTGGACTTAATAGATAAAATGAAGGTTATGGTGTTATTTAAGTGATCTAAAAATTTGGTATCAAAATTCTAAGAAGATAGAGAGTTATCAAATAGTTATCAAGGCTGACTTAGTAGGAAGGACAGTTAGGGTTTCAAGGATTTCAGGCTGAGTTTTGGAAACCCTATGGATAGAATTAGTTAAAGACCAACTAATGAATTGTTTTCTTATGAGTCTAATTTCATTTAATAAAATAAATAAGTCTATTGGACTTGTATATACTCAGATATAGTAGAAAGAGTAAAGTGAGCTTAGTGAACCTGGGCAGCGGAGTCAAGATAGACTTTGATAAGTCACCCTAGAAGCTACAAAAGTCCAAATATGTTGAATTTTGGATATGTTGGAGAAAAATGTGTTAGAATTTGAATATCTTAAGAATCATGACAATTGAAATAGTGTAACTCATGTTATAACAGTAATTAGAAGGATAAGTTAGGATAAAAATCGATAGATCGATTTTCAATTTTAATATTCTAATGAATTTGCCTATAGAAACTTAAACCTAATGTATATGTATATTGTATATAGAGGATCCACAAAAAAAAAAAGTTTTAGGGGGGGAGACAATCCTCATATTGAGTAGCAGAAAAAAAATTAAAGAAAATGAAGGAAAAGTTGAGTGTATTCTACACTTTTATGTACATAGAATTGCCATTTGCTTTTTTGATTGAATGGTCCTTTTTTTTTCTATTGATACCTAAATCTTTTGCTCTTGAATATTAATTTTAAATTATTATTTGAAATTGCATTAAAAACCATATCATATGGTCTTTAACAGTGATATTGCACATTACCTGGATTCTAAGAGAATCTTATTGCCATATAATTCCATTGATTTTTGCTAGCGATATTTTCATATTTATTAGTGAATTAAACATTTTTTAGTGTTACTTGAACATTCCTTAAAGTACCAAAAATGGCACAATGCTACTATTTTTAATGCAAAGATCCCTTTTCTCTGTGTGAGGAACACTGGGTTTTGTGCACAATGAAGTGACCCTTGCTAGGAGGGATTTTGAATGCCCTAACTGGAAGGTCCAGCAAACCTTATGTTGTGGCATTGCTTTGCAAAAAGAGCCCTTGCCACTAGTGTAATATTGATGAGTAGCGATAAAAAATTTATGCACTCATATAGTGAATCCAGATTTCTACTAAACTCTAGTGCCAGTGTTATTGGTATTGCCTTCATTACTATAGTTCTTGATATTATCATTCTTGCTATTGAACCTTAGTGCTAGTGTTATTGATTCCACTGTGAAACCAAATTGAAGTGAACCAACCTCATGTGCATAATTGTTTAGAATGCATTCACTGAGTTTTACTCATTCCCTCCCCCTTTCTTTTTTTTTTTTTTTTTTACAGGACTAGTGGTTAATCAAGCAGCTTAAGATTTGCTATATGATTGAATCTAAAAGTCAATTTAAAGAAAATATTTAGCATTTATGATTGTATAATTAGTTGTAAGAAAACATATATATATAAAATTAGTTGGATATCTAGATGCTCCATGGTACCTAAGTCCCTTAATTTATCAATGTAAATTATTTATATATAATAATGCTAGTAGAAAATTAAGTATAATTATTTTTGTATAAAGTGCTATTAACTACTAATGCGTAATATTGACCTTGTAAATAAATCATTATATGTAAAAAAATATTAGGGAGGATTTGTATTAGATTTGAAGTTCAGGATATAAGGAAAATTATTGGAAGTATTTTTTGGCTTGCAAGTTTTGGTATCTTGGGAATGTTGTTTGTAATGCCAGTATGCTGTAGGATTATACTGGATTCCTAATATAATTGGATTCTATGGGTTTTTGAGTGTCTTAGAGGATTATACTGGATTCCCAATGTAATCAGATTCTCCAGGTTTTCGAGTGTCTTAGACTTACCCATGCCCTAAGACCATTATATCCCAAAGGTGGGATGTGACAGTAGTGGCTAAGAGACATGGTAGTGGCTGACCTGATACTTGCAATTACTCTAAAAATAAATGAGTAGTAACAGTAGTGACTTAAGATAACTACCATAACACTATGAATAGCAAATATATAATAAAGATACAAATTCAAACAAATATTTTCATCATATAAATTCCATATAAATTAAGCTTAATTAAACTAAGTTTTGGTATCATCAAAATATTCATAAGGACAACAATCTCTTCCTTTTATATGATGACAAAACAACATCCAATTAAACAAACATAAGTAAGCTTAACCAAACTAAATTTAATCAATCAAACACTTAAGAATTACATTTTCTCCTCCTTTTTGTCAACAATCAAAAAGACAAGGCAATAAGTAAACAATCAAGCATATTCTTCCCTTTTTGTCAAGAATAAAAAAAAAAGTAAAACAAAATTTGTACAATCACAAGCAAATTAATAAGTCCATTATCAAAAACTTATTCTCCTCATTTTTTGTCCAAGCAAGTGGCAGGGAATTAAAATAGATAATCAAGGTAGTCTAATAATATCCCCTTTTTATTCTCAATAAAGCAACTCTCCCTTAA
>CANTUT010001945.1:20000-41418 GCA_947687605.1 Reutealis trisperma | reverse complement strand
TTCGGCGAATTTCCTGTTCGTCATCTCCAGTGATGATAAGATCATCCACGTATACCAACACTATGGCCAGCTTGCCTTCTCGAGTCTTAACAAATAGGCTGGAATCAGCAGGCGCCACTAAATAAAATATCCACTTTGAATTCAAAATTCAGCAATCTTACCGCCCTTGATCCAACCTAGCGACACTAGCATCTATCCTGCACGAATGGTGTAAAAGATACAAACGCTCCTGACTGCACCCATTATTAACAAAATCACCTCGATGTCGACTCAACTGGACAGGAGTGTCGACTTGATGAAACCATGGATCTGTGACAAGCTAGGGGGGAGTATTATTAAACTATCGCCCCTACTCTCTAAAAGCTAGCGCGCTTTACCCCCTTTCGAAAGATTTTTTTTCTTTTATTTAACAATAAAAGCCTTAAGCCATGCGGAAAAAAAGGGCCTCCCCGGAACATCCTCCCTTTACCACATCATGGGGGTTTACAGGAGATCGCATGTAATTGGCTTTTTAAAAACCCCCGGTGGTGAATAACTGGAGGCCCTACTACTTTCGATGAACTGCATTTGTCGGAGAATATACCATCGATTGATTGAGTCAACTCTCCTTCTTAAAACTCGATTAGGAGGGTATCGTGAGTGCTCCGCCTGGGGAGTACGAATCTTGATGGAAAAACGCCTCTTGTGATTAACCGCCGTCTCATCCGATTGAACCGCACGCCCACCAAAGGAAAACAGCATCGATGATGGCGAGAAAACAGGGGAGAAGAACGAGGGAATGGGCTTTCATTAACACTGATTGACTATGTTTATGTTCTATTATAAAAATGGCGACGGTGAACATGCCATCGCTCCAGCGTTAGACCCACTTACGAGTGAACTCGCGACCGCCAAAGAAAAACCATTCTTTAGTATTGAAGATCCATCGTAGATAGAGAAACAGTTCTAGAACAAAAGCATAACGGTACGAAGAGTAGGGCTTTAAAGAAGTTCTGCTATCTATCTCCGGAGCGCCAACCGTTAACTAACCAGGTGTCTTGTGAAAACCGATCGAAGCGAGTAAGAGAATTGTCACAGTGCATGATCACTTCAACGAGAGAACCGCCACTAGCTCAATTACATCGACCCTCGTTAGAGAAACGTAGACAATGTCTTTAGACCACTCTCTCGTCTAAGACCTTCCTTGGTTATTGTTAGAACATCGGATTGAGCGAAGGTTTGAAGATGCTCGAGTGATAACGAGAGGGGAGTAGGAAGCTACTCCGGCAGCCATTTTGTCTCCATCGCTCCTAATAACTTAACATTTAGCTTACTACTTTGCCTGCTCTGTTGAACCCATCTTTCTGAGTAAAACACGTCCTGCGGTAACGAAATGCTATCTCAGTCTAAGGATTTTAGTTTATATGAACTCTATGTGGATGACATGATAGTAAAGACCTACCGCCCTCTTGAAAAGTACGTTCCGCGGCCCTGCCCCGATGATGCGAACTTCTCATTCTCGCCCATAGAGGTGAAAAAAACGTTTTGCACGCTAATCTCTAGTTCCTTCAGAAAATCCGACATAGCTTAGATCCATCGCCTTTTTTAAAAAAATAACATTAAGTTACGACTGTCGCTCTTCAGCAGAAGACCATAGGACCAACGAGAGAACGGATTATTGCAACCCATGTTTCATTGTGATGAGGACGCCGTCTCCCTAGAAGAGTAACGTACCGAGTAGCTCCTAGCAAGGGCTTCAAGATCACAGTAATGCCTGCCAAAACTTTCCTTGGGTACGAATGTCATGTTCAAAGCTGGTTTCTCTAGACACCATGGAAAAGATCACTGACGAGCTCAATCTCTAAGTGTGAAATTTTAAGTTTAATCCTCTTTATGAGCCTGAGATCATATGGATCAACAATTCTCATTTCTTAGTTACAGAAAGCCCTTCTCAAGGAAGTGAGCCAAGAGCCACTCATCTAAGCCAGCGGATTCGAATTCTGCTGTGCCGGTGCGCAAAGCAAGCACGCTTAGACTGCGATGTGCAATCTTTGGTCTGCCTATCATTGTCCATTAAGGGCTGACTCCGCTAGGCAAGAGGACCACTACTGGGATTATTAAACTACTAACTGATGACCAGGGGACTACTCCGCTTCTTCCACTACTGATATTGACTGACCTGTTGAGAGGATAGCAGCAAGAGAAAGAAAAAAAGAAGTAGAGTTAGGTTCTGTTCTAGTGTGTAAGCATCTCTTTCCTCGGTCGATTCGTCTGCTCATTCAGCGTATGATTCTTATCCAATTGCTTCTTCCGATAAGTCTTATGTTATGAAACGAATTCGGCTGGAGATAGGCATTCGGATTCGTTACTTGGGGCTGATGAGGATTCGTTACTTCGGGCTCCTGAGGGTGAGGCGTTCCGAAGGAACGGGATAAACTTAATATGTTAGTTCGGCCTCGGCTTCAGGGAATAATTCCTCTTCAGCCGGTTCAGATTGAGAGGGAAAGAGCAGCCCTAGGTGCTGACCCGCAGCGAGGCAGGCCCGTCTATACCGATCGGGATGATAAGGACTTGTCCTTACTTGAATTAAGACTTGAATGAAGCGGGGGAAATCTCAATAAAAAGAGTCTCGGTTCACTCTTCGCCATAGTAGTGTCGCATAAAAAGCGGCTCCTCCCCTTCTCCTTCGCTGACTAGACTCGTGCCCACTCCACTGTCGATGAAGAATGCTTTTCGGGCGTAGAAAAGCTTTCCTTAACTAAAGCATTCCCTTTCCCGCTTGACTGGAGTGGAGCATTTTATTTCTTTACTTGGCCGGACCAATTCATATAGAATTTTTATTGAGAAGGATTCGCAATTGCATCACCAATTGTCTAATTCGTTTCGTAGCTTATTGGCCTGAGATTCGATCTTTCTCCTTCGACGGAGCCTAGCTTTCTGACTGGGCAAGCAGCCCCTACCGAATTCGCTCCTAGACTGCTTTCAAGGTTCACTACGGACAGCAGGGACGGAAACTCCTACATTCCTCGTTACGACCCACAATCCATTGAATAAGTTCAGTTCAACCTGAGATTCAATTTCTACAGAACGGAGAAAGAGAGTGGTCGTTCTCTATTGTATAGAGAAAAAATGATATATACATTTAAGAGGTGGAGGTATGAATCTCTTTTACCGGAGACTAAAATATGCGATTCGGTGCTGCAACTATCGAGTAATGGATAAAGTAAAGGCCAGGGGCGAGTTAAAGAGCCTATGCTCAAGCAACCCTTGTCTTGTAAGTCAGTCTCTTCCCGTGTAAAAAGAAAACAAGCAAGCCATAAAGTAAAACCAGGAAAGAATAAAGAATGAAGTTCCAGATCGTTATTAACTGGCTTGGAGTGAGTAACTGTGATTTCTTCCCCTACCTTAAGAAGGGGTACATCCTCAGAGGAAGCAAAAAACGGAACTCTTAAATACCCATCTAGATTAGCTGCTTTACCAGTTCGGGTAACAGGTAATTGAGTGTAAGGAATTCTTTAATAAAAACACTGGTAAACCAAGATACACAGCTTTAGTAGCTAAGGATGTTGCTGCTAACCCTTTCGTGTAAGCAATAACCTCTGTCAATAACAGTCAAAGTAAGGGTCAATCGGTAATGCACCAAGCTCTGCCAGTCCAGCCAGTACAGGAGGTCAGTCGGTAGAGCCTGTGGGTCAGTCTTTCGAGGGGGTTTGGTGGATAACGGAAACCGGTTTGTTCGAATTGGTGTCTTGCAGAAGACGCTAAGGGGTTATGAGTTGCTGCTTAAGGAGCTAAGGATGTTGACACTTTAACTGGAGCTGTCTGTAGTAGCTGTCATTGTAGTAGCTTGTTTTTGTTTGTCTGAGGGCTATTTTGATAGGGAGTGCGACAAGCCACTAATGCCACAAACCGAGGGGGTTACGATCAAAAGACAAAGAAGCAAAAAAGAAGGGTTCCCCCTATCCATATGGTTCTTCTCCCATGTTATGTTGTAACATTTGAATTACTCAAGTTAACTAGTCTTTCCAGTTCCACCATGTTGACTTTACGACGACGTCTTCTCCTGGAAATCCAGAAAACGGTAAACAAATATAATTTGATTTACCAGAATGTAGATCTCTGTAATATGAAAAAGGTAATTCATAAGGGTTCATATGCATTTTCTCAATTACAAGTAAAATCGGTACCGAAGGGCTTGCCTTTTAAGATGGATAGATTTTTATTTTTTCGGTTGGATACACTCGAAGAGATTGATCAGGAGTTCTATCTTCATCTCGAACTGGAAGATGAACTTCTTCTGATCTCACTTGCAAATATACTTCCAAAGTACGTATTAAGACCTGAAGTCTTTCTTGATCAGTCATTCGCTTTCCGTACAGATAAGGGAGCATTCCACTTTTTGGATGATCTGGATAGAGATTTATGTCAAGACTGGGTATTCGCAAGATTCTATGATCAAATGCTTGTTCCCATTGAAACTAAAAAATTTCAACTTACATCAAAGAAACTATTATAAATACAAAATTACGCTATCAATGCAGGAGTTCCCCTTTCTATTCTTAAACCCGGGGATGGTAAGAAGGTTTCCTGTCTTTCTGGTAGTCTCTTCCTTAACCAATTTGGAAAAGTAGAATTCGATATGAATTGAATCAGTACAGTAGATTTTTTAGAACTTCGGAAGATGGTCAAGGTAGCTTGTTTCCAAGCCCTGAGATCGCTGAGTGCCGTTTTCTTTTAATTTGTTTGATTGACTACTCCCCTCTTTCTATCACATAGAAGATTTCGCTAGTGAGCGGAAACCGGAAAAGTATTACCTACGAAAAAAGGAAGAGCATCTCGAATCGGACGTGAAAAAGATCCATCTTTGATTTATTTCACACAATTTCTCAATGTCAACTTGCTCGATGTAGGCTTGCTCCTCTTGGCAGCTTTCCATTAATTTCAATCGTCTAAGCCTAGCCTTCGATTGGTGTCTCATTTGTTCTTGGTGTAATTGGCCTCGTAGTCTCTTCCTTTAGGGCTCAATTCCTTATTTTTTTGATACTCGGAATAAGGGCATCGGATCGGGGAGCTGGCTTTTCGGTGTCTGCAGATCCAGGTACAGGTCTAGGACCCTTGCCTTATCCTTTAGTGATCTAAGGTCCATAAGCAGTATTTATTGTAGCTGCTTCCGAAGCAAGGACAGTCTACCTTATCCCCCGCTTTCAAAGCGAAGACGTTGACTAGTAGCCGGCTGACTTAGAATACCAGCATCACTAAAAGAAAGAGGAGCAGAAGGAGTTGATTCCCAATTTGAAAGCTGAAAAGCTAAGAAAGAAAAAGAAATGATTTAGTTTGAAGCTTACCGTCAAGCAAAGAAATTGGAGGGGAGCTGACAGCAAGCTGCAGAACCGCGTGATTGATCCATCTGCGCTATTCCCTAATTGAAGGAAGTTGGAATATAGTATAGTGATTGCCAAAGGAGTGCATTCCCCAGTTAGGCTAGGAGAACAGAGCTAGCTTTTGATTGGGTTAGGCAAGATTCCGACTCGGTTGGCTCTGGGGAACCTATGAATGTAGAGGCCGGATGAAGAATCGGGTCAGCTGCTATTGAATCAAAATTGCTTCTTTTAAAGTAAAGAAGAAGGACTGAGCCTTCAAGTGCAGATCTAACGACAAGACAAGGGAATCCGCTCTTTAGTCAGACTTAATAGAGCTTTCTCGGGATAGAACTCTATAGAACTCTCAGGATGAATGCAAGGGCACTTGGCGAGATTCGAGATGATTACTTTAATCCTACTCCTGCTTGTGACCATTAAGTGCCTTGATCTTTTGTTCTGTAATGTCAGAAGAGGAAGGTTAGGCAGTGCAGTAAGGTCTTCTGGTTAAGTTCTGAGAGTGATCGAAAGACAGGGGAATAATCCCCGCACGGGTCGATACATCGAAAAGAAGCCGAGCAATTAAGGCCACTGAATACAGGAACAGACCAGGTGGAAGCGGAAAATCCTTCAATTCTGAGACAAGACGGAAGCTAAGAGTTCACATCCGGAAAGAAGGACTAACGACGGTTGCTAACCTCCAAAGAAGAACTAAAAGGCATTCTTTGGAGGTTAGCTACCTTGTTTTCTTACTCTCTTCCTGTCAACTCGTGTCTCGAGTAGACAGATGGTACAGAGGCCTGCCCGCGACAACGAGATTTCTTCGTTTTTCTTTCGAATCAAATAAAGGCTGAAGCGCGAACCTAATCTTTCTTTATTAACTGGATAGGGATGCGCATTCGAATCATTGATCTACTGATTGAGTACGAACGAGGAAGCTCTTGATGTTTTAAATGAAAAAAATGTCCACGTGGACATTACTCCGCTCTTCTTGCTCCACCAATAAGCTCCCGTAGCAATAGTAGCCCCTGTGTTAGCATCTTAGGAAGCCGTGATATGATAAGCATAAGCATCTCCGTCCATGTGAGGCCGGCGATATGGATGAAATGTATCCCCGCCTTACGAGCGAGCTTATAAACCAAGCAGCAAAGACCACCTACCTTGTACTGCACTCTCCAAGTATTCACATACTGGCCTTGTGCAGCTAGAGATGTAGGCAAAAGATTGACTAAGCGAACTAGTACTGTATCCCCTTTAAGAAGGCATCTCGGCACTGCTGCAACTGGGGCATAGCATAATAGGATAGCATCCTCCCCTCTTGCCTGCTAGACCCAATGGAATGGAAAGGAGTGATTCAAGGCCTTTCCTTTCGCCATGAGCTATGTCCGCATCTAAAGTCTTCGCTGGAGCAGCTATTTTAACTACTTATTTCTGTATTAATATACAATGACTCAAGAGAATCCTTCTAGGCTTCACTAGGTTAACTCCTATTTGTGGACGAGAAAAGAAAATTATTCCAATCTTTCAGTTCGCTTACCGACCGGTGAACCGGACGAAGGTTCTATTCGATAGTTGATTTAGCACAATCTTGTCTGAAGCCCTTCTTTCAATTGCACGCTATGTGATCTTTTCTCTTTTCATTACTTCCATGGTCTTCTATTCGACATTCTTATTAGAAAGCTTCGGCATCCAGTCTCATATTTTCTTTTGGATCGCATCTCGCGAAATCAGATCTACTGGCAAAAGATCCCATTCCTCTTGGACTTTCTTTCTTGGTCAGACGAACCACCTTAAGCAAGCGACTTGGGAAGACTTCTTGGCATCGATCTCTCTTTCTCTATATATTGATTCAAGGCGGGGAAGATAACCTGCTATTTTCATCGTAATAAGACAGCATGCTTCACAGCCCTCGATCTTTGAATTCAATGAAAGAAGCTTTCAAAGGAAAAAAGTTTACCACAAACGAAAATAGAATGATTGGGGCGCAGTCTGACTTTCAAGTTATAGAAGGGAAAAGCCTTCAGCTTAAAAAAGCTTTGAAGTTAGGGCGGGCAAGGTCTTCAGTCGATACCGGTGTCACTTCTTCTACTTACTCTTCTAGTTCTCACTATTCTCCGTAAGCTCCTAGCGGGGCTGACTATGTAGGCTTTCCTTTCTTTTTATATAGATATAGAAAGTCGGCAAGGCAAAGCCTTTTTCTTCCCACGTTGACAAACCTTTCATTCTTCTTTCTGGTCTTTGTAAGTTCAAAGACGACTTCCCTTGCAGCAGTCAAATTGAAAGAAAAGACCTAAAGATCTGTGCCTTTCCCGATTCCTATTCTAGCTACTCTTCTCCGGGCTTAACAAAGATGATTTTACCGAGAGAATTTGCCCTCTCATCTTCCCCTCTGAGACTCGTCAATCCCCCTCAAAGTCAGGGCTCTCTTTCCCTAGGCCGAAGTCAAGTCAAGGCAAGAACGTTCCCGATTCATACTTGGCCAATTCCTTTGTTCAACCGAGACCTATCTATTACCTGGAACGGGTGGTCAGAATCTAGTCATTAACGATTCCTTTCTTATAAGTCAAGTATAGCTAGCCCAAAAGATGGTTCATTGGGACTAAGAACTGAAAGCTCAGACACTATGGAATCGGTGTCACTGCCCCGCTCGCTCCCCGACGCGACGTCAGAAGTAAGAATTGACTAACTAACCTGATTGCCTTTTATCCGCCGGCATGGAACATTTTTCTTTTTCCTTTTTTACTCTCAAGCAGAGAAAGCTAGCCAAGGGATGCTTTTTCCCAAGAAGCCGATCTGCGGCATCGATTACCCTCTTCTTATTCATTCAGCGGAAGCAAGCCTACTAAAGTACTGAACGTGAGTCAGCGGCAGAAGTGGTAGATACTGATTTCGTGAATGAAGTTGTCTCGTCTACGGCAGCTGATTCCACAACAGGAAATAGCAGCGGGCAACTTTGAAGCTTGCTTCTTTTCCCACCGTGATTGTGCTGTCTTACTCGACGAAATGTATTTAAGCAAAAGGGCTTATTCAGAGAGGGGCCCTATTGGGCAACAAAAAATAGGATATCCTATTTGGGTTCCATTTGGGAAAGAGTCGAGTCTTTCTTATAGACTAGAGAAAGCGTGTTATAGAAAAAGAAGCGCGTATGCCGGGCGACCGGAAACTCTATTATTTAACAAAGCCTATTCCTTTGAAGAAGATGGTTTACCAGCATTGATCTTAATCAGTCTGCTTTGCCGATATTCGTCAATGAATTCCGCCGTTTCATATTCTGAATACTCTACTTTGTCAACAGTCAGCTCGGATGGTACTGGGTTTTCATTTCTTAAATGAGAGGAGTCAACCTAGGCTAGCAACTTTGGGTAAGCCTAGCTTAGCCCAGCTTGAGAAGAATGTTAATGAAATGTGAATAGGGGTAGGAAAGCCTTTGAGCCCTTTAAAGCTGACCCCGGGGTTCTTTGTTTTTGATAGTGTTATCAAGCCTGGACTGACGGAATCCTGGGATTGTGAATACCCCCGAAAGTGTCTTTCAGGCTCTACTGCCTTGCTGCCCGTTAATCAGAGTCAGCCCCTGTCCTGACTTTTCTCTTTCTTTCTTCAATAGGCGTGTGCGTAACTGCTTTTTCTCTTCTTGTATCTACGTCAACTTATGATTCAAAGTGTGCTTTTGCTTGATGAAATAGGTAAAAACCCGGTGAGACCGCCTTCCCAAACTCCACTTCTTCAACTTGAGCAAGAACTGCTTCGTCCTTTGCTACTGATGCCATAACTTCTTCAGTCGAATGCTCCTACTCCTTGACTCCTTTTGGTTCTATAGAAAATTCCTGTTGCCTTTCCTCCCATCGGGTTCCTTCACTCACTTTTCGAGCTAACTGCAGCGGATTCGTGAACAAGACCAGTGTCAAAAGCTTCTTCTTGTGCAAAGTCAAGCAGCGGGGAAGATCTTAACAAGAGCTACCCATGGTCCTAGTTCTTGAGACAGAGTTATGGCATACTTCTCTTTTTGATTAGGATTGATTGGCTTCCTCTTCCTACTGAGTTCGAGTGAGGGTCTTTCACCTGAAAGTTCTTGCTCTTCCACTGGTTACCAGCTTAGGACCTGCGGGTAACTAAGGCTCTACCCTTTCTGGGGAATTTATCCTTGATCGGGATTAGGCCGCCTTTCTTAGGTCTGATCATCGAAAGACGGAAGGCATAGGCTACGACTTTTTCTGGGTAAATCGATTTTCCATAAGGACTTTCTCTTGTTCTTCTAGTTGCTAATTCTACCTGCTCGAGAAAGCTTTCTCAATCTCTTAAGATTCACCGTTCACTGGCCCACTCAAAGCCTTTCCTCTACCACCAGCGACAACTAAGGCTTCACCCGCAATCGAGTTCTCGGTCTCACCTAGCGTAAAAGAGAATCTAATCCCTTTAGTGAACCGTTAGGGTCAAATAAGGAAAAATGGAGTTGGACATATAGTACAATACCTGGGAGGAGCCACTAGGTTTGAAAGCAGACGTTGGAGTCATAGTCCGAGAAGCCTGGGTTAGGTGTGAAAGGTATTCGGGTGCCACCAGCTCTTAAGCACACCCATTGGCATTGACTGCATGGGATCGAAAGACTTCCAGTTTCGTGAACGTGTCCATAACTTTATCATGGATATAATTTTGATGAATAAACGGGAAGCCTAGAGACCTCATTTGACATTGTGCGGCCTCCTTAATTGCACTAGCGCACTCAGGTGAGCAGCAAGCAGTTGGTTGAACCAATAGGGGCTCTGGCAGAAGGTACCACCAGACACCCAATCCCAGCAGAAGACATGTTAGTAGGACGAATCGGCTGTCTTTGACTTGACGTAGGCGAAGGCCATTGCTTCTGATAAGCCGAATGTCCTTGTACGACTACTTTGTCTTGTGGCGTCCGCTAATCCAATAACGCGATCCGGGGATCTAAGTAGGGTGGCTTTGTTGCCTCTATTTTGATCTATTGCCGAAGCAAAATGAAAGGGCAACTGGCTGATCCCGGTGGCAAGCGGTTTCCATAAGGAGAATGGTTGGAGTTCTACTTTTTTGAGCGAGATCTGTCTTTCCAAGTTTTAATTTTTGTTAATTTCTTCTAGCTTGGAAATCCGGGTTGATCCATTGTCGCGATAGATGACTACCGGAAATCCCTGCCTTGATCGTTTTCGGAAAGCGCCTTCTTCTTTTTAGTTGGTTTAAGGGGCGAGAGGGGGCGTGGAACTACTACTACGATTCTCATTATTCTCATTTCGCTTTCTACTAAAAAGAGGAACACGGAAAAAAGGTTGATTAGAAAGAAATTGTGCAAAGAGACGATTCATGACTCCAGCATAAAAAACAGCACATTAATCCCTGAGCTGTGGATGATTGAGACAGCTCTAAGATCTTGTTCGTAGTTTCCGTTTAATAAAATAAGTTGTACTCAGTGGTTTCGCTGAGAAATGTTTGGGAGAAGGATAGTGCACCATTAGTTGAACCATGTCTCTCGGATCTCTCGGAAAGCCTTTGGGTTGTGGGGCTATTGTTTCCTTGAGGCATGGTTTGAGCCCTGGTGCGGGGCTCGGTAGTAGTCTGACTTCGGGAAGAAAACAAACGGTCGGAAAGCTGTCAGAAAAGCGCCAAGCAAGGAAAGCACTCAGCTAAAAGCATGACAGCAATCCCAGCCCGCAACAGCAAGAAAAAAAGTCCGAACACTAGCACGAAAAGCAGTCCCTACTGCCGCGTCAAGCTAGGCCTGAAACCTCCAAAAGAGAAAAGGAAAGCGCTGTTAACAGCAGGAAGAGCAGTCCGTACCGCAAGCAGTACCATAAGCGGTACCACAAGCCGTACGTTCAGCGATTATTATACGCAAAAAACGGATAACGCAAGAAACGATTGCTTAATTACAATGAATATAGTCCCTAAAGACGAGACGGAGTCCCCAAGGACAGCTTTCTTTATAGAAGATGCCAGCGTTATAGAAGATGCTACTAGCGCATTGTACTGGCCGTAGGGGACTCAAGCCCTCGTCGATTGAGAGGAAGAAGCCCCTCGCCTCACTCGTCAACTGTTATCATGACCTCTCTCATTTCTAAGGGGCAGGGCTCACCGAGATGAGAAAAGGCTGTCCAGATACAGAGGCGGAGACTCGCTTTCGAGCTTTCTACTCCCAGGCTTCCGTCTAAGAATAGGGGGTGGGGTCGATTTCATCGAAATGAACTGAAATGTAAAGAGGCAAACATTTCTTTCCGACCAAACCGCTCAGAAGGCGCCTTCTTCGATGAAGAAAGATATATATAGGCAAGTTGCCCTTATATATCTAAAATATAGTCAATACCCGTGTCCCCCTCCCTCAGGGACTTCTAACCTATGGATGGAGGGTTCCAAACCTTGTTGACTACAAGCGTTGACATACCACCGTTTTACTTTTCTTTCTTAGGGCTCGTTCGCAGCGCACTCCTATTCTCTCAACAAAGCTTCTTTAAAGGGAAGCCCTTTCTATCCCGCCTCCTCAAACACGGAAGACATCCATCCTTTGTTAGCCCTATTCGCTTTTTTAGTAAGCCCTTTCGATTATTAGTAGGGGCATTAAGTGAGATATCAATTCCCTGTCTTCAAGTGAGATAGAAACCTATTCCCTTTATGACCTAAAACAAGCTGACCTCCGCATTTGGATTCCTATTAGGGGCAAGAGTGAGACTTGTCTATTCCTACTAAAGGAAAGAGAAGAGTGACTTAGCTACCAGAGCAGAAGGCCAGAAGGAATCTGCTACGCTCCTCTAGGAAAGATCTCTTTATTTACGACTCTTGAACTTGAAGGTGGACGGGAAGGAGATATTCACTGACTTAGAGCCCGTCAAGTGGAGCCTTCGGAACCTTTACGTCTATAGGGGCTCCACAGGAGGGAAGAGAGAAAATTAAGACTATTCGCCCAAAGGAAATTTAAGCAACTTATTTCCCCAAGGGGGAAAATAGAATGAACTTGGTAAGGGCTAAATAGAGGAGGAAAGGAAATTAGCCTTGCAAACAGAAGGCATATGATAGCTCATTCCCGGACTGACTAGATATATCGTAAGAGAGGAAAGAACCTCCTATGCCCAAAGACTCCCATGTCTTTCTTGCTCTAAAAATGAAGAAAGCTCAAACTAAAAGAGTAGGACATAGATTGTATTATAAAAGTTTAATGAGAGATGCGAATCATAGCGTATCCAAAGTAGTACTTCTGTTTTGTTTTCAAGGCAATGAAATTCTTACTGTCCGGTAAGGCAAGGAATTTCAAACCTAAGGGCGAAAGGTGCCATTAGATCGGATGTAGGTATTTCAATTCCCAACTCTTTCCTGAGATAGCCCGAGGTAGGGGAACTTACTTGTGAAGTAAGCAGACTAGGGTATGGGCGTTGGGAGTAGATGTAAATACGTTCTTATTTCACAAAAGAAAGAGATATGACCAGGGAACGAAGGCTATAACATAGGAATTAGGGTGCTGCTCTTCTCTTCCCGCTCTTCTTCGTCCTTTTGCTTCAAAGAGCAAGCCAAGCAGCTAGGGATCTTGAGCGTTAGGAAAGAAAACTGCTCAAGTTAGCCAGACCTAGAAACGAAGGCTAGGCTAACTGAACTCACTTGAAAGAGGGAGAGAAGAAAGATAGAACAGAAGCCAACTCTTTGCCTAAGGCTAGTAGAACTGACCCTACCTTCGGGCACGGTGAAGTTAGCCCGTTAGGTCTGTCTGCCGGGAAGTCAAAGCTCCGTTTTTGAAGCAACAAGGGAATGGGGGTTGATTTCAAATTGTCATTTCTCCATTATTGATAGAAAGACTGAGGGAAAACTAGAAGAAGAAAGAAAGATATAATAGAAATCTCTATCTAATAGTGTTTCATGTGTACTTCCCGTAGATAGTAGTAGAAGAGGAAGCGCCTAGGTAAGGCATCCGATTCTGGGCATCTATAGAAAGGCATTCTTGCTAACAGTTCTAAGCCCCCCGCAACTGAACTTGCTTTCTCTGGTCTTTAGTCTGAGTCTGAATCCACCAAAGGCGAAGAAAGATAGAACAAAAAAGAAAGTAAGGGCATTAGGCTTAGGCCAGGGCGCAAGGAAGCTAGCGAAATGCTTAACGCATGCAAGTCGGAGAACCATGGCTTGGGCGTTAGGGCGTAGGAATAGCAGACTCAAGTTCCTTATTCGCTCCTCTCCTATGATAAGCGTTCGAGCTGCTTCGCTCCTTGGGAGCAATTGCAGACACCAAGCAGAATCTTGTCGCAAAGACATCTGGTCATAGGGACCTAGGTGGAAAGAGATTTTCACTTAAACCCTCCGTCCTACCTTCCTCCACCCCCAACTAATCTACCTCCATTTCCGTATGTCCACTACCTGAGGGATCAGTGACCGGTGGAACTGCTGATCTTGTTTCCGACCGGCAGACCTTATTTTGTGATTCCCGCCGACCACCGGATCGACGAGATCCTCTTCAGGATGCGCTCACTAGGACCGACTCAAACAGAGATTTCGGAGTTCATCAAATCGGAAAACGCTTGCTCCTTTATTGAAGACTAAGATAATCGAAATAGACAATGCAAGAGCAGACGCATGATGATGTTGGTTTCAAGGAGCTTTCCGCTTCAGCAAGCCGATTGGAGCGACTTCCTTCTCCCTTGCTAGTCGCTGGATGTACAAGCAGTCACCCCTCTCAAATCGTCTCATATGCCACTATCTCCATCTTAAGAAGATGATGCAACGGCCACCGAAGTGAAACCAGTGAGCGGTCATTTCAAGTCATGAATTGGGCTAAAACTAAGGCTTTATAGAATATGGGCATCTATTGAAATGAAAGAAAGTAATTCCTTGTCCGTCTGTTCCTATAATCACACTTGGCTTCTGGCATCCCCCGTCTCCAAGGGCTGGTTTTCGTTTGCTCTTTCTAAGTCCTGGGTTTTTCGCCAGTTGGATGTAAAAAATGCCTTTCTTCACGGGCATTTGACCGAGGAAGGAAGGAAGTTTATATGAAAAAACCGCAAGATCCTCGGTTTCCCACTCAGGTCTGCAAGTTGCAAAAGGCTATTTATGGACTCAAGCAAGCTCCCCTCCCCGGGCCTGGTTTCAGCATTTCAGTTCTTTCTTGATTCGTGAGGGTTTCTTTTCTCTAAGGCGGATTCTTCTATGTTTGTCTGGCACAATGCTACTTCAATTTTTGTGCTTTTGTTAGATTTTTATGATAGAATTCTTACAGGCAGCAATCCAACAAAGGTTGCTTCTTTTATTCAGACCCTCTCTGCCAAGTTTTATATGAAAGACTTTGGGGAACTGACATTCTTTTTGGGGGATTGAAGCCAGTCGTTCAACTAATGCTTTTTATCTCGCAGGCCCAATATACCAGGGATCTTATTCAGCCTTAAAATATGCATGAAGCTAAAGGGGTCAGTACTCCGATTGCTACTAAACCCTCTCTTTCTTTAACTGATGGTGATCTTCTTTTTGATTCGACTGAGTACCTTAGCATGGTGGGTGCTATTCTATACTTTAAAATGACGCGTCCGGACATTGCATTTGCTCTTAGTGCGGTTAGTCAGTTCATGCATAGTCCTCGTACCACTCATTTGCAGGCTGTTAAACGTCTTTTTCGGTACTGAAAGGGCACCTTGGGTGATTTTCTACGTCCTTAATTGGATTACCGACTGACTGCTTTTTTTGTCTCTTTCAATTGGTCTTTCGCCTCTTCTTTGAATTACTTTAATAAGAGTATATTCTTTTAGGTATAAACTAAAAAAAGCAAAAGGTATGAAGTGCTCGAACGCTTATCGAATTAGGGAGGGGAGCTTGGGAGGTAATTGAGAGGTAATTTTTTTTTTTATAGGGAATCTGTGCTTACTAAGCCTTTGTTTGAAGGACCGGTCTGAAAGTGCAAGACTAGCTGGACCCGGACTGACTAATCGCTAAGAGCTCACCCCGAGTGGGATAACTCTAAGTACGGCATTCAGTAAGAAGTAAGCCAAGTTCAGTAATCCTCGAGAATGAACTATCAGGCCTAAAGCCTAGACTAGGAGGAAAGAACTGATGACTCGCATCCCCTTAATCTGAAACTCTCACAAGAAGGATGGAAAGTCGTGGAATTGATTGAAGTTAGCCAAGTTCTCTTAGCCGTTACGTTAGGGTGACTCTAGAAAGCTTTCAAACACTACCGTCAACCTACTGTCAACGGTCTAAGCTATCTAGTCCTCATCCGAGGAGTAATGCACCTGTAAAGGGAGGGCATTCAGTCAAGCATCCAATCAGCAGCTGGACTGGAAAATAGATACAAGAATGATTATAGAGTTCCCATCTTTCCCGAGTTGCTCTCCTTTTCTCGAATGCAGGTATGAAACCAGGAAACTCGCCTTAATTAGTAAAGCGGAAACCTGTGGGATAAGTCAGCAAATCACATCATATATCGGATATCGAATCGGAAAGAGAGATTGATTCTCCCTTCCGGACAAGTCCCGAGGAACGTCGACTTGAGAAAGTTGAATGAGATTAATGCTTCTGTGCTGTCTCTTTCTCGCTTCCCTGCTTACCTTTTGCATACAAAAAGAAAAAAGGAAAAGGAACTGCTTTAAAGTAAAGGCTTTCAAGGGGATTGAATGAGTTCAGGATAGGAACTTAGTTCAGTTCACAGGAGCTTAGTCATTTTCTTATTCTTATTAAATGGCTAAAAGGAAGAAGAACTCAAACTACTGTATAGGCTTAGTCTGCAATTGTGGGGCTGCCTCTTTTCTTTACTTATGGAGATTATCTAAGCTCTAAGCTGGCTCTTTAGACTAAGAAAGACTTGATATTACTTAATATCAAACTCAAACCTCTTACCTCACTCGGCTAGATCGCTGTGGATTAGATTAGGAAGACATTACGGCTGGCGGGGAAAAATCAGTCTATTAGGACTGCTGGAACTAAAGGAACTTAGCCTTAGACTGGGACGGATAAATCTAACTAGGAGGACTTTGACTTACACTTCCACGTATACCGGGGCTATCTATTACAACTGGATGGGCTATAAAGGTACTGCTACTAGTAGGAAGGATAGAAAGACTTCTAAGGAAGCTATCAACTACTCCTTAAGGATAGAAGGGAATTCCCACAATAACTTGATGGGTTTACCTGAGTCCTCGAAATCATGGGCTTGGGACTAGAAATGCAGAGGATTAGCTTAGCATGCTAACTCGCTCTCTGGCAGAAGGAATGGATGGAAGATAACCCGCAATCGCAATGGCTGTAACAGAATTCTCGATGACAGGGAACTACATACAAAGATAGCGCTAGTTGGAAGGCCTTAGGACTTAAACTGGCCAAAAGTAAACTCTCCCTTCTACTAGATTGACCTTGCCAGATGGATTGCTTTATAAAACAAACTTGTCCCATAGCCTGTTTATTAATATGTTGGGTTACGCTCGCTTGTCTTTATGTTTTTATGTGTCTAAATGTAAATGAATAAAAAATAGGGAGTTGTTTGTTCATTTTATGATACCACCTAAACATATTATCACTTCACTTTAGCCGAAGTTTGAATGGAATCTCAGATGTGGAAGTTTTATTCCGATTTATTTGGCGTTTAGTTGGCTGCACTCTAGGTCTCGCCTAAGATCCTTAGTCTATCCGAGGCTATCGTTAACTGGGGCACGATAGAACCGATGGTCAGTACCTCTTTACTAGGGAAGGGCTTCCCGGGAGTCTGGTTCGTGCGCATTAGAAGTAGACATGAGTGGTTGTCTTAGCGCGCATCGAAGCGACATGCGTGAAAGACCTTGCCTCAGTGCTCGCTCTCGCTTTGAGGGATTCCTTCTCCTAGCACCAGGCTAACTCTTAAAAGGCATGGGAGTCTTTGGGCGTCAAAGTTGCTTTCTTCTCTTATGAAATTTCTAGTTAGAGAGGTAAAACAGCCCAAGAACGCGCATCCACCAGATAAGCATATAGTTCGTTGTGATCCTCAAGTTCAAGTCGTTGGGCCCTTCGTGGCCCTATCCGCCTAGGGCAATGTTGCTCAGAAGCTCATAGGTCAGGTCGAATCCCGGCAAAAAGCCTTTTTATAAGAGGAGATCCGCATGCCTATTACTAAGGACGGGTAGCTAAGCCGCTTGGGATCACTTCGAGGATCCCTCCCCTCTGGCTTCCCGCAGATCGTCTTCCTTGGTCGCACCCTAGCCACAGAATGCCCGATTGAGTTCGCCAGGGACATCCTCATTCGAACTTCCTGGGATCAAGACAGAGATCGCCCTCACATTTCCCCAGGTAGGAAGAAATTCCATAGGGTTGCCCCGAAGGACCTAAGGTTGCTGTTTGGTCTGGATAAGCAGGCAGGGACAGGCTCCTCGAGCAGATACCATTCCAATGGCTTCCCATTACCGGCGGAGAACTCAAGGGCTCCAAACTCCTTAGGTCTTGTTTTGTAAGCTTGAAGCTTTGAAACCTGTCGAGATTAACTTACCACTCCACTAACCTAAGCTTACCAGATCAAGTAGATCACTACCGAAACCCGTACCGTACACGCTGCTTTCTCGGCTTCGCCTCTTTCTGACAACGCCGACCCTCCCCGTACGCTTTGAGGGACTGAAGATGTAAGGTAAGATGCTAGCGGTCTAACTCGGGTAAACAGATGCGCCGGTTATAGTAGGTAGGCTTCTATCCGACAGGGTTTGATGGCTGATATCGGATAGGAAGAGAGAGATGACATTTCTAGTGAACCCAAGAAAGGAATGTAATCGAAGAGGCCAGCGTAAAAGCACAGAAAGGGAAGCAACTTGTCCACAAGCTTGATGTTAAAATAGTGGTCTTTTTTCCTAGTAGCTGAACTAGGCTACTTTCTTTCTTCATTCTAGCACTTTGAGATTAGATTGATCCCTTTCCCATGCTTGTCTGTTGGTCAACAACCAACTCTCTTTCGGTAAGAAAGTCCTCCTAGAGTCCAAGAGGAGAGGAATTTTTACATAACATATAACGTAGGTATGGAGCAATTGTTTTCACATATGATCGATCTCTGGGAAGAGGACAATTCTATCTACAAAAGGATGCATTCCCTAGAGGACCTATATCGAATGATAGATTTGTTGTCTTCCAATGGGTATAGCTTCCGCCCGATGTCTCGTTACTTCATTCCTAAGGAGCGTAAAAGCTATCGTTTTGTTAAAGACTAGTAGTTAGACAATCGGGAGTCAAGGCCTAGCAGTAGCATGTATTAATAACTATAACGGGGATAGCTTGGATACTCGTCTTCCCTGGGATATGGCGGGCTATCTTCTCGGTCAAACCAGGTTATAGGGCTATATCTTTATCTTTCCATGGTCTGGGCATTCCCTCTTGTAGCAGTCTCAGTCCCATTAGTACCTGACTCTTTCAAGCCTTCAGGATCAGACAAGGAAAAAGTAGGAAAGGAAGCTAGAGATAGCGGATTCTCGGACAGCGGCGGGATTAAATTCATTTTCAGTTTAAGTTCTCGTTGCAGCAGTCCCTTTATTTACCAGATGAAGTTGCAGTGCTAAGATAATCTCTTTTTCAAAGCAGCTCTCTTTTAATCTTCTGGAGTTCGATAGCCAGGTACGACTTTCTACCAGTCCCAGTCTTTGCCTACCCTATGGGAGTCCTAGAAAAAGCTAACGCTTTCCTAAGGATCTAACTAGCTAAAGAGCGTAAGGAGCATACCGGGACTTAGAGGACTATCTTGGATAGCTTTTCTCCTAGGGAACAGCAGAGATTTTGATTCCATCTAAGGAGCTAACTATTTCAATAAAAGGTTGATTGCTATCATTCCTCCATCTATCTATTCTATTCCTTTTGATTGTCCCCGTGTGAGTATGCCTCATACCATATGAGTAGTCCCTTCCCCTTGTAGGAGGGAAAGTAAAAGGATTCATTCACAGATGTCCTGCCCCTATAGCCCCACCATGGAATAAAATAAAAATGGTCCAAGGGAAAACAAGCATGTCGTAAGCCCAAGTCAATTCCTCTCTTCGAATTCTCTTTGTTTTGCTATTTCATCTGAATCCCGATCTTTGCCTCCTTGAATGTCCATCAAATTATAAGGAAAGCCATCAGGCAAAGGCATAGAGCTCAAACACAGGCTTAGCAACACTCTGACTATCTCAATTACATCGACCCTTACCGAATCGGTAAGCATTGCATCTGCTTATCCCAAGTTTCCTATCTATTGGAATGAAGCTACTATGGACTAGACGAGTCTGGAGTGACAATTTACGTGATAATGACTTTTGAAGAAGCAGTTATTATTGTTTGAACGGAAAAGAGCAGATTTATTGAACCGGCCGGAAGAGTTCTCTATCAAGCTTGCTTGGGATGGTATTCGGTCTCGCAGCCCTGTTGTGAATTGGCATCATCTAGTGTGGCACAGCAAGTCTATTCCCCGGCATTCGTTTATCCTTTGGTTAGCCATTCGGGGAAGATTGTCTACTCAGGACCACTTATACAATCATGGCATCATTCAGGCAGTAAGGTGTGCGCTGTGTGGTGAAATGGAGGAGAGCTTGGACCATTTTTCTTTCTCTTGCCACTTCTCTGATCGAATATGGCAGCTTCTTTGCGATAAATGCAATATACCATGGGTCAACAGAAGTTGGGAGGAAACCCTCCAGTGGATGGCCATTAGTTTCAAAGGTAAATCCCTGCGCAGCCTAATAGCTAAATTGATGTTTGCAGCAACAGTTTATGGAATCTGGCGTGAGAGAAACGCTAGAATGTTTCAGGGTAGGGCAAGAGGTGTTAGTAATGTGTTTTATGAGATTATGTACTGGGTGAGGGCTAGGATCAACTCCCTACATGGGTTCCAGCCTTCCCAAGAAAACAGATGGCTCGTAGGCTCATGGAGATTATCGGATGCAATTGTTAGGGCCAGATAGTGCCGCTGGTCTGTTCTTTGTGTTGGGGGGTGTCTTTGATTAGATTCCCCTGCTTGTTGTTCTTAGTTGTAAAGGGTATGCCCTGTACTGATATTGTGATTTTTTAGTGTGTTAATATATTCTCACCCAAGAAGAGATTTTCAAATACCAAATTCAAGACCAAAGAAAGGGCATCCATGACTATATATAATATCAATTAGGCTTATACGGGTGGGTGATTGGACGCATCTTTCCTGGCTTATTTGGTTTAGGAATAAATGATCGATACATCGGGGAGAAATGAAAGGAGGAGCGACTGATAAGGAGCGGTTCAAACCTTTGATTTTTTCATTGTTCTATTCTGATAACGGCCTTGTTGAACACTCCATAAATGATCAATGACAACAACCAAATGATTTAACAAAGCCTTCCTGCCCACTCCAAAAATCAGTCTTCCCTATCTCCCCACACTGGGGTGTCCTGATCATCAGAGCATCCTATCGTCCACAAAGCGATCTTTCCTCTAAAAGAGAAGAGAGACCAAGCGAGTGAAGATATGAACGAGACTTATTCATTTTTTTCTTCGAATCCGAGGAATTGGATGCCCATGCCTTTCTTTGAGAACCAACCGTAAAAAGATCAATTGTTTTTAGGCGAAGACATATTCCCTTTATGACCTAAAACAAACCCTACCTTCCTTTTCATTCTTTACGGAGATGAGTTTAGTGAATGACCTTTGTTCAAAATGACCAACTATGAATATGACAGGGGAAGACGAGACTCTTGAAGAGTAGATCATAGACCAAAGGAGAGGCGGTGGAGTGAAAGCCTATTTTATGGGGGTCTGGTCTGCGACTAGAGAATCTCTTTCGGACTTTCGTTTAGAAGGGAAGCTAAGGGTGTGAAAGAGGGCGGCTATCCTATGAATACTTCCGGGAAGCCCTCTCTTCTTAGACATCGAAATCGAAAGCAAGAGAGGAGCTCTTCTGGTCCCGAACCCACAACTGGCACACAAAAAACTCTTGATTAGAGCCTTCCATCTTGGACTCGTCTCTGTCCGTCTACTTCTATCCCCTCCACTGATTCTATTGATTGATTATTCCCACCCACCTTCCTTCTTCTGTTGGTAGTCCTTTTCCTATGGATTTTTAACCTCGCATAGATAGATCATCTCGTTCTACTTTCTTTATGTGTTACCTAGGGATCATCTTCCTTGACCTCATTTAAACACCCGCATGACAATAAGAGCAT
>CANTUT010001945.1:0-15000 GCA_947687605.1 Reutealis trisperma | reverse complement strand
CTTGGGGTGGGAGGATTTCCTTGGTAGGGCTCATGTTAATAGAATAATGTCCCTTTCTATCTAATACATAGTTATGAATACAACTAGCATGGACTAGTAGAGTAGCTAGGATATTCCCTAGAGCCTTTTTTAGGTTCCCTTGGGAAACGTGGACAGGCCATTTACCTTCGATAGTAGGCCAGGCGAGAAAGCTTGCACCCTGTTACAGTTGGGGTTGCTTTGACCTCTCTTTTTTCCTAAGCCTAAGATCTTTCATCAGGTGGTCTTGGTAGCAATCTCCCTATGAATATAGCAGTAGTTGTACCAATCCCCAGAACCATAATAAGGGATTCTTTGTATAGTGTCAGCGCTAGTCTTTTTGCGCTTAGAACGCAGAAAATTTCAGGGTAGGCCTCTTCTATTCCAATGGCAGTGTAAGTGGAGTTAATAACTTGGTTCTCTCTTCCACGCTCTTTCCTTCCTTGCGGTTGGAGTTGCATAGGAGAGAATTAGGGCAAGCCAACACCAACACAACAAGCCAGTGTTCCCTTTCGATGTGAAAAATGGAATAGGCAAGCAGTTTGATTGAGGAAGTGATCAAGCCCGTGAGACAGTAGAAGTGTTTTCACTTTGCTTATAACACTTTAACATGAAAGCCGAACCTATGATAGACCCGGACCTTTCCTTTCTTTTATACCTTCAAAACTTTCTTGTACCCTAGGGGAGAAAAAGTTGATAATTAACGATTATACAAGCACCACTTTAGTAAAATACATCATTCTCAATGGCACATAAGCTATCTTTTATCTTAAACTTAAAGCATTAAAAGAACTAAAAAATCATATGCTTAAAAAAAAAATATGATATGATTTAAGTAAAAGAGCTCCATATGATATGGTCGAGTTCTTTCATTCCTGTAACTCGCAGGGGAGCAGCGCCCGGAAGAACTCCTTCTTTCAAAGAGCCAACCATGGCATGAGAGTGAAGTTCAAAGATAAAAGAATATCCTAAACAAACTTTTCTCCCCTACTTTTTGAACTCTGGTTTGCTCTTCATCTTGCTGGAGAAAGGATCTTACGTCGATCAGGTTGCCGGCCCGCAGACCCCATTTCGGAGCCATAGTAGCGGGCTCATTGGTCCCACGCCTTCTCGATGCCAATCTCGCACTTGACACGCAATACACACCTTCTTCAGTCAGAAAGAAGATCTTAGCCTACCGGTGACCGGCTTTCAAAAAGCACCTTTGGGCGGAGGTTTCTCGATCAACTAGCTTACTAAATGAAGAAAGACAGAACTCTTCTATATAGACGCAATTTAATTTATTGTACTCAACCGAAAGTGAAAAGGGCTGGCATGACTGGTTCAGGAAGTGATCTTTTCCAACAAGATAACTCCTTATTAAATAATAATAATTTTCATTTTTATGAAAAATGATCCATCTTTCCGTTCACTAGAGCAGTTATTCGCTCTTCTACCCCCAAAAAACACACACACCCGAATCGCATGATCTGATTATAGGATAGGGATAATAAATGGCGAACCCTTTCTACTCGAATTATAGAAAGAACGTCAGTCACTGCTCACACTGAAAGCAGGAAGGTCGTCTTGATCCGTTATATTGAATAATTCTTGAATAAGTAAGAAGTAGATCGGCGATGAATATGGTTTCGTACTGCGTTTCGAATTGATAGCGAATGTAAAGACGCCTAGACCAAGGTGTAAATATTTTAGATGGATGCCAAGAATGCATTTCTTAATGGTGATCTTCAAGAGGAATTTTCTATGCAACCTCCTCCCGGTTATGACCATCCACCACACCAAAGAGCCATCGGACCCATGAAAGTCCCCTTTTTTATTAATATACACGGCCCTTTCATCAAGCAAAAGAAAAAGAAGGGCAGTAAATGAACTAACCCCAAGGGATGACCTCTCGGGAAAGGGACAGGAGCGCCTGGCGAAACCAGACTATATCTATCCATTCTGCGTAAGATCCAATCTGACTGAACTGACGAAAGGGGAGAGCTGATACCACTCCGAGAATGAGACATCCTGGACAGAAGGCTGGCAAGAGTGATACCTCTGAGATATTTCCCTACTGGACTCCAATCCAAGACTCTATTTTGAAGAGACCACTAAAAGAAAAGAGAAGAATGCGACCATCGAGTTTCTTCAACGAGCCCCACCCTGGGTCTTTCTTAGTGTAGTTGGTTCTCCCGTGGTAAGCTCTCTGACTACTGGCTTGGCTAGGAAACTAGTCCCTTCTTGTGACAACCTATATACAAAATTTTGAGGTTCTTTAATGAAAAGAAATTCTCTGATTCATTGAACGCTATCTCTTCGCCTGTGGTGCCACTTGTAGTTCAGGAAGTAAATTACCCTTTCTCTTTGATCGGGGAAGAGAGTTTTAGCTTCCTTTCCCCTTTTGCCTCGAATGACTGCTTTAAAATTGTGATAGAGCTCTTTGAAAGGAGGTTAAGATCTGGATTAGGTGTAGGACAGAATTTATTTCCTCTTATAAACTCAGGAGTCCTTCTGTGTAAAGTTAGCTAGTGTGGATTCGCGTAAAGCTGTCAAACAACTTACATTCGCGGAAACCCTGCTGGTAATAGCACCATCTAATACAAACCTTACAAATTCCTATGCTTCTAGCCAGCATGCCGTTACTAGTCGATTTAGTGGTAAACCCAGTCTATGACTATCAAATTCATATTCTTCTAGCCTGAAGGACCACCACCATTGATACATTGATAGTGGATTAAGTGGCTAACATATACTATGCCCAAGTGCGGAGATACTTAAGTAATGGTACCCTATTGCAAAACATCCGGCTACCCATATAATGAAGGGAAGAAGCCCATGTCTGGAGCTATGCCACTGTAGAATCATTAATATTCGCGGAAACGACTAAAATTCTCGGATCTCTACCAGAGACCGGGACAGGCACGAAAACGAAAAATATTCTCGGAAGCTCTTGTCAAAGGATTTGACCTCTGCTGGACCTAAAGCCTTAAAATCGGAACCTTAAAGGTCAGGCGCTACTTCCTTGGTGAAGTATCTCATTCCAAAAAAGTTGAACAAATCTCTCGTGCTTAAGACATGAGAATTTGAAGGCGGTATCCCTTACGTACTTTTTATTAGCCGGTGTGTTGATGATCCATAAGCCCTATTAACTCCTTTTTTCTTTTGAAAGCTGCCGACAGTCATGTTCTTCTATTTCTTTACTGTTCCGTACTAAATTCCTTTGTTCACCAATCAACTGAAGAAGGAAGTATGCCCAATCGACTGAAGAACCAATTAGTTGTAGCAGCACCTGCGACTGAAAAAGTAGCCCCGGAAAACATTCTAAAGAAGAGGTTCCGGAAAGGGATCGACGAGAATGTAGTAAATTCAAGGCTCAGACAGAATTAGTGATATTGACTTGCAACCAATTCTCTTGCTCAAAGAGGATTACGCCCATATAGGATCATCCCTTGGGCTCTTCTTCGCATCTAGGAATGAAGGACGAGCGAATTCAATAGCTGTCTAAGACAAAGACAGGCTAAAGGCCTTACTTTACGACTGCTTCGAGAGCAGATAGAGCATAGCATCCACCCCTCTTTCTGCTGGGCATGAATCCGATTTTCATCGTCATTAATCCGAATAGTCAAAGTTCTTAAGCCCATTCCTCCACTTATTAGTAGAGTACTTCGTTCCTCTCGTTATCACTCGAGCTCATTCTTAAACCTTCCCTTATCTTTAGGAGAGCGAAAAGATAGGCTTGTTATCGCATATGTAGTTTTTAAAGAATTTTTCTTCTTCTTCCCTGAGTTATAGTTTGTTTAGGAGTGTGAATAGCTACCGAACGAGCAAAAGGAGTGGAATACGCAGAAAGTATAGTACTAGAGTCTAGTTTACCGAAAGGATAACTAGAGCTAATAGAGCGTAATGAGTGAGAATTAGAGTGGGTTGGGGTAGACTCGGCTGGGGCTTAGCTTGGGCTCGGTCCTTCACTTACTTAATAGGAGAGCAAGGGAAGAGATCGAAGCTAAGCAGATCGCTTACAGGCCTTTCTCCACAGGAGCATCATCAATCTGAGGGAGGCACCATCTGGCCTTGATTCAGGTGATTGACCCTTAGCAGCACAGTAATGATGGTTGAAGACGGATAGCCGCCCGTAAAGGCAAAGGCTTTAGACCATCGCGGAAGAGTTCAATTATAGTCAGTAAGACCCGACATAATGGGAGATTCATCCTGAAAGGAGGTCCTATCTGCATAAATTTTTAACTTTATTCATGCCAGTGGAGCAATGGAGACATGTCTTGGGATATATGTCAGAGTTCCCTATCTCTTTTGTCTCTTTAATCTCCGAGACCAAGTCGAAATTCAAGGAGGAGAGACACGTTTAATCATTAATCCCTGGTTCCGTAGACTCATAAGCTATAAAGAAAATCCAATAGCGGAGCCGTCCAAATTCCCCTCCATTTGGGCTAACATTAAGAGAACATTGTGGTTTTTATAACAAGATCTAGCCTGAACAGTACCGCCATCGTTATTCAGCCCTACCAGTTACCACCACGATGGACAGATGCAATTGACAGAACGTTGTCTTCCAAGGGTCTATGCCCAGTATTTACGTCATTCAACAAGCTTTGTACTACATGGGGAATGAGTTAAATGAGGAAATAGCGAATGAGGAAGACTTCTCTGAATATGACAGATAAGAAAAGACAAGCTGACTTACTGAAGCCCTAGATCTCAGACAGCTATTCTATAAGGGACAGACTAATGCTAGGATAGGATTTAAACCTATTAAAAACAACCATACTATAGAAAGGGAGAGCTTCCCAGCGATACTAAAGCATTTTAAAAGCAAAAGCATAAAATCACTTTTTTTTTGATCCGGCCCAGGGTGAAACTCGTCATTCTCCGCTTGCAAGTTAAGCTTGTCAAGATAAGGATGTGCTGTGGGTACCTGTTCTGATGATCCTAATTATCATCTGGCAGAGCCAACAAGTGAATTACAGGTCGAGTTGACATACGCGGGAATTGGAACCCTTTTCTTTTGGGCTGGAGGACTGGGTCAGAAGCACCTAGAGTTATCTCAGATTGGTGGTCAGTAGAGTTTCAATTCATCTATCGAATTTGTGGTCCAACGTTGCTAAATGCATGAATGAATGGTGCTATATCCACCTGGAGTATACCATACGATTTATACGGGCAATGAAAGGAAAGGAGATTTGTTTGTTCAGATAGAGATGACAGCTCTGCCTATTATGAAAGATTTTCAATACCGGGACATTCATCTAACGATTAAACTATAGCCCTCTCGAAGGAATATTTCAGGGTAAAAAGGCAGGATCAAAGCAGGTGACTGCCGAGCAAGAGCACTGCTCGCCCTGGCATAGCCGTATGATTTCGTCACAGATTGTATTGTCTCGATTGTCTCATCCCGGCTTGTAATGACGAAGGCTAGATTTCATGGACCAGGTTGCCGTCCGTCGCACTCACGGTCATTAGTCTGGTTAGCTTTTCCTGATAGGCTGAAAAGGAGGACCGGGTCTAGGACAAGAGAATGAAAGGCGAGCGGTGAGACAATACCAGGTGAGCTCAGCAACGTGAAGAATGAATGCCTCTGGGGTCATGACAGATTGAAGGTGTGAAGAAGAGGCTTTTATGTTGCTGTCGGTAGCTGGGTGCTTGAGTTGAAGAAGTTTCATTTTGAAGAGCCGGCATTTCCCTATTTTCTGGGAAAAAGCAGGAGAAAAGGCTATATGGTAGAGAATGGCGGTCGACCTGCGGCTGGAAGGTAACGAATAGGGATATTGGTCTAGCCAGATTGACTTGCTGGCTGGGAGCTGTATGAGCGGTAACGTCTACGTACAGTTCCGTGAAAAGGGCGATGGACACGGAAAAAAACTTCCTAAATTTTGAAAGCCAGACTAAGGGAAGAGCTGTTTTGGTTTAAGCACTAAGCTCATCTCTTTTTGGACTAGATCAAGTTCAGTCCCAGTAGCAAAGGTAGGCGCAGAAGTTCATATTCCCTTGAGGGGGAGCTCTTACTTCATTGGAACGGGAACTGATACAAAACTATAGATAGATCCCTGGTTGAACAGCTCGCCGTTGATTCACCAGCCATCTAGGTCCCACCCGACCGCAGTGGAAAGGTTTCAGTCAGTTAGCTCAATCATAAATTGATAAAGCGACGAGTGGAATAGAAAGAAGATTATCCACCGATTGAATGAGGACATAGCAAATCAGATCCTAGCTAGAAAGCAGCCCCCTTTCGAACAAGAGTGTCTTCACTAGGGGGAATTTGCTTCTATTCGGTCATATTTCCACGCATTGGCTAAGAACAAGGTTATACCCGGTAAAGAGGGCAATCCCAGAAGTACGTACTCTCACTATCTTCGATATCAATGTAAAGGAAGAGAAACTCCGGAAGGACCCAAAGCATCATAAAAGCTCAACAGCAACTTTCGGGGTTCAGTTCACAACTCGACTGAAAAGAGAGGAGCGTAAGCCACTCTACTTTAAGGGGAGCCCCATTCCTTACAGAATAACATCTGCAATGATTTTCCGTCCTGAAGGCTTCTCCAAACATATGAAGGATTACGACCAGTAAAAAATAGGGAAAAGGAATCGGTGAGTAGTCTCCCTTGGCTTGTTTGCTACCAACATAGCCAAGCATCGAAATTGCATAAATCTACCGAAAAAAGCGGTAATAAATAAAACCAAGGCCATCTCTACTCTCAAGCCCTTTCCTGATCCACGCTAACGGACTAGGCTATTTGATGCAGCTAGGGTGTGTTTGGATTGTTCTAGATCTTCCCGCAAACCTTAGGAGTTACATCTTCAAGCCTAATGTTTGGGTATCCCTCTCCATTCACGGATTCTCCCTCCTCGATCTATAAATCCCCTATTCCCTTTACTTTTTAGTCGACGAATTCCTAGAGCATTTGGATTCCTTAATCTTCAAAATCTCCTCGGAAACTAAAAAGATCTATAGACCTAGGCCTTGCATAGGCACAAGGAGTTCCTTCCCTTGTAGGAGGTACAGGAGAGAGGAACCACTGGATCAACAAGAATTTAATACAAGAATCCTCCTTTCTTGGTTGATGTACCCGCCTCCCCATCCTTAAGTTAAGGATATAAAGTTCTTTGAACTCTCCTTGTAACCAAGACATGGCAGGTTGGTTGGAAATCCTAGAGGCCTATTCCCTTCTTGGTAAACCTAGTTTAAAACTAGCCTCACGTGCAACCATTTCAACACGGTACCAATAAACTAGATAACTAAGAGGTTCTATGTCATAAACTCCCTCAACCGGCAAGCAACCGAGTGTTATAAGGTGCTAAATTTTTGATGCTAGAGCAGCTACAATTGCTTTGGTAGGAACTTCCATTCCAGATCTTTCTGTTTGATCAAGTCTAGGAGCTGCTGGAATTCGATCTCCGTTGCTTTGATTGCCTACTTTCGTGTAGGCTTCATCCTCTGGTGTCCCCTCCTTATACTATTACCATGTCTTTCAAAGTCAGAGTCTTCCCTTGCTCTACTGTTTACCGGTTCAACTCTCAAAGGCACTCCCGGCTCTAAAAGGGAATTTAGTAGAGATAGATTTATACCCTCGGGATTGAGAAAGATTTATTGCCAAGCTAAAAGGCTAAGCCCGGAGATGCCGTATGCTAAGATGCTTTTACCTGTAATTCCGGTAACAAAGATGGATATGAAAAGCAATCCACCCAAGGAGGAAATTAGATTCCTCTCTAGATCAAGAGAAAGCTAAGAATCTTTCACCGATGATAACATCCCATGCTTCATTCCTTACCAGTAATCCTAGCGTAGAAAAGCATCACGATGCCGAATTCAGTCTGTTGGAGCAAAACTCCTATACTATAGGTCTCGCTAAGAACATCGTCACTCGAATACCCATGATATCTTACATGTACAGCGAGGGAGCACTCATCAGCGATTTCGAACATAATCTTTCTTTTTGGCGTAACAAGAACCAAGGGTTCTTTAGGGTCCCCTTCCTTCGGGAGCAGAGCAGCCAAAAATGACTAAAGAATCAGGTGCACGGAGTTGGATTCCAATGGGCGCAAGCTAGGGGCATTACTGATCTAAATGATCATGTTTGGCGAGTGGGCCAGTCATCATGTATCTAAAAGGCTATCAGACTGGCTCAATTCAAGCATTACAGCTAAAAGAACTGACAGAAAAGACTGGATTGCTGGGCATAAACACTCTGTCAGAGTCAATCATAGTTAGAGCTAATTCGAATCTCGATTTCTGGCTGAAACCAAGACCAACTTCAGAACCAGTAGCTCCCTCTGGCCATCTGCAAAGCCAACAACTACTGCTGTATTATGGTATTATGGTCCTCGTTCTCGTTGATTTCTCCGTATAGAACCCTTGTAAAGTAAATCAATGAGGCGTAGACTTACCGGGCTATATCGCTCTAATTCTTTCGACTCGGCGAGAAAGAGAACCAGTCTGCACCGGGTCGCCATAAACTCGATTACATTGCCTTCAGACTGTTGGCTTTGGCCACTTCATGAGGTTCACTATCCAAAAAGAGACTAGTCAATGGCCAATTAAAGCTAGTATACAAGGATTGTCATCTTGGTCCATCAATTTCCCATTGTCTCGATAGCCGCCTATTGATTTAACCTTGGAAGAGATGTCACCTCCCACTGTCTTTGTGTTGCGGGAGTGGTGGCTTCCCAACGAGCTTGTGAAACTGTGCTTCTTGATTGATCCCTTCCTGGTGTACTTCCCATTGCATTTGTGCTGCAGGAGTTATATTTCCCCAATGATTCTTGAGCAACTTTGCTCTGGGATAGATAGATACACATTCTCACTGACTTTGTGTAGTCGTGACTTTCCAATGATTTCGGACCATCGTATTGTCCCAACGGATTTGTGTTGGTGCGGTCGCTAGCCCCCATTGTCTTGACACAAATGGGGTTTCAGACTTAAAGAAAGCACTGTGGGGAAGGGAAGGAAGAGGGAGTCTTGGTATCGAGTCTAAGAGCAAGCCTTTTATTTTAAGCAATTTCTTCCGCCCTTCGGTGAGGAATCATTGTCACAAGGCGTAAGAAAGACTCACCAAGGGTACCGATAAGATGTGGGATAGAGCTCCAGTAGGTAGTTATTCAAGGTAGTTTAGTCTAAGGCTGACTGGTGGGGTTTGCCATCCTGTTCCAACAAGGGGTCTTCTCAACGATTGAGATCTATACTGCTGGGATGATCCAGCCCTTGGCTCATTGCCATCTTTCACCGCTGATTCAACTTGAGCAATCGCAGCAAAGTCTGTAGGAATAGGATTTGACCTGAGACCGGGAGTTTCCTAGGGGAAGAAAAGAGGGTAGATTCAGTTCGAAAGGGAGGGTTCAGTCAACCGAATCCTCTAGATGCGCGTAAAGGCAGGCAAAGGTAAGTAAGCGCATTCATGTTAATGCCAGTAGGAATTGAATTCTCTCTAGAAATTCCTTAATAAAAGAAGACAGGATCTTCTACTTATTTATATATGCCAACTGCAACTGATTCCACTTGAGCAATTTTCCATACTGAAATAGAGACTTTCATTGATACTTGAACATCATACTTACCTAAAGAGAGAATTCGTACCATGATTAGCAGACGCTCTACTGACTCTATCGATTTCAAGCAGACGAGTTGAACATTTCCTTACCTTGCAAAGCTATAGCGCTAGCCAGGTCCCTGTCCATCCCTAGCAGGAGCAGGAGAAGTAGGAAAAGGAGGTCTAATCAACTAGCTCTAAAGCATACTACTGGCAAGATCTTAGAAAGTTATCCCAAGCATTGATAAGAGAGAGGCCTTACGATAGCTAATTGTAGCCTATTCGTGAACAACTTATGCTATTTGCAGTAGAGAAAAGCACTAAAAACCCGAAATGCGAGGGCCTTTACTTACTAGCTTCCTCCTTTCTTAGAGAATTTCGAGCTAGCCAGTTGCGCATTCTTCCTTGTTCTTGCTTTGAAAACCGTCCTCTTAGTTTTAACTAGTCTGAGAAGGGGCAATTTCCTATTCTATTACTATGTTCTCGGGCATTATTAAGTCTTAGTGTGAAGTCAGCTGTACTACTAGATAAATCTTACATCTTTGACCGGCAAAGCATTGAACGAACACAGGGACTGCCCCTACTAGATCGAAGTTGAGCATGGTCAGTTTCATCTTGCCACATCGTAGCAGCGTACCCTCTCTATACAAGTCACAAGCCATCTCCGGACCAAAGCAATAACAATAGGAAGAAGGATTCATCCCACAAGATCTCGTTCCTGCCTCTCTTTGTCCAACTCGTGTATCAACGTATAAGAAGATTCCGTGATAAGAGAGATGAGGTAGCCGACCCCGGCAATATGACATAAGAAAGATCAGTTCCAGCGGTCGGTCTGTAAAGCAAGATGGCAGGGCCAGTAGCCTTCTCTACTTAACTAACAAGAAGTGGAGTATATGAGTTCCACTCTTGCACTGTCATATTGGTAGCCGTTGTCCGTCTTTGATTGGATGGAGACAGATATATAGAAAGTGTGCAGTGAGGGAACAAGCAACGGATTGAGCTGCGCGAAAGCCGTTGCGCTAACGCGCATCCGTTTTCTTGCTAGGCGAGATCTTTGAGCATTGCTAGGTTACTCTTTCTTTACTTAATAAGTAATTTCGTAAGTCAGCAGTTCAGCCCGAGGGCAGGCAACTCACTAACTACAGCTTCTATCTCCTCTAGGTCCCAAATAGAATGAAATTAGTGCTTTTCCAAGGAAAGAGAGAGTACGAACAATCCAACCAACCATTGGTATAAGATCTTGACTATTGGGATAACTTTCATCTTTCTATCTGAAGTTTTACTTTAGTACTAAATTTGAGACTTCATAGGCTACTGGGCGGTAGTAGGCCCAGGTCCATCATTGGCTGGTAGTCTTCACCGGCATCTCCTCTGGAAAGTTTGGTATGTATTTGAAATCGTAATCACAAGAGGAAGACCAGTAGAATAAAAACTTCCTCTCAGAAGCACGCCAATCGCTTTGCTATAGCAATGGAGCAATGGGCTAGTGCAAGGCAGAATCGGAAGTAGAACCAGAAGTCGAGTTAGAACCTTAAGTCCTTGTTGTCGAAGCAGAACTATAAGTCTTCTTGGTTCAAGAGCCAGAACTCGAAGGCTAATTCAGCACACCTGCTCTAAAGCCCTACTCATTAGTGGGATTGGGTATCTGAAAGACTTTCCAAAGGCTTGTTCTAAAACTGTTATTTGGTTAGAGTTGGGCGGGCTTTGGTGTGCCATTGGGATATCAATCTCGGGTTCCAATTCCAAGCAGCTACTTCTGTCCGTGCATATCGTAAATCATGCTTTTCACAAGTTAGGTACGCTAGAGTGGAAAGTTCCACTACTTCTATTGGCCTAGCAACCGAGTCTTTGTAAAAGAACCCGAGCACTCCATCCTTTTCTGTCCATTCATGTGCAGCTACTAGGGCAGTTTTGTTATGCCACTTCCGGAGTGCGACCCATAAAATCTTGTATGCTCTTTAGTGCCGTAAACTTAGTACTGAGTTGTGCCTACCGGAGGCTTAGTTGGAGGATCCTTCGGGTAAGTGAAGTAGAAAATGGATTTATTCATTCTATAAATAAGGGTTATTGTATTTATTAAAATAAGACTTCTGCCACAGAAGAATTCACCTATAGGATTTTGCTTCTATTGGACAGAATAAACCTCTGAAAGCGCATTCCATTTGCCATTAGGGCATAGCTGCTATGCCACACCAATGTTGCTACTGGTGGAGGTATGAATCTCTTTGACCGGACTTGAATGGACATGCGATTCGGTGCTGCAACTCCCGACTCGGTTAATGGGGTGGCTCTTCATCATTCTCTGCTAGCTTCAGTATCGGAGTACTTTGTACCATCCATTCTGGTGTGATTGATTTCTGTTCAAAATCCTCGTCTTTCTTGAGAGTGAGTTCATTCCATTTATCTTCTTACATACTTGTAATCTGGAAGGTAGATGGTGTGGGAAAGCAAGAAGGAAGAGAGCTAACCAGGGAAAGAACTGAACGAGGAAGACCTGGGCTGTAGACAAGACCGATAGTAAGACTAGTCAAGCATCTATTCTTATTCAAAGTGATTTCACTAATAGGCTAACAGTCTCGAACTTCTAGAAGGAGCTACTTCCAAGCAGCTACGCGTCTTGGATGTCTTACCATCCCTACTCAAACGCTCTAACCCTATCGCTTTGTAAACTCCGCTCCCTATCTCTATTCGAACCCTGGGACTGATCTTCCCGTTGGTTTTGCTACATCATTACAGCCGGGTGGCATAGCGAAATTCCTCACATTCTCCCAGTAGTAGATCGGCTATCTTATCTTCTCATAATGTTAAAAAATCTTTGTAATGGGTTCTGTTCTTTCAAGAAACTGTTCGGACCCTCACATGCGTCCCCTGTCAAGGAATTTTTGAAATCATCCACGGTCCTCCTACCAACACATGGTAGTAGTCTGATAACATACCATGGGACCGGTACGCAGCCCTCAGCAGATAATGGAGCGCATGCTTTCCATGCCTCAAGCATAAAAGCAAGTAAGCCAAGTGTGTAAAAAAGTTCATCTTATCTTCCCTTTTCTGTCACATAGAACCCATTTGTCCGAATCTAAGCCATCGAAATCAAAGTCAAAGGATTGGCAGGAAGATGTATTTGAACTATACCTTTCTTTTGATTTCGAGGACCTTAGTCAACGCAAATATAAATAAAATTCAGTCAAGTCTGGAGACATTGGCAAATATAAAGTTGAATTGCTTGATTCAGTCAGTCAATGCGAAGATCAATTTCTCTTTATAAGGAATCTGTGACCTTACCGATAAAATCGAATTTCATTTCTTGGGACGTGATCCAAGCCTTACTTATCGGCCTAAGGCCTTCTACCGCACGTTTTTTGGCTAGTGGAAGATTCGTAGGTTGTATTTCATTCCTCTTTCTCTATTGTACTGAGCCTTAGGTGCCATCTTGGAAAGACAAGATAGGTGTTCCTTTTCCTCCTGCGTTCGCCTGAACCTACAGGAAATATGCCAATTTCTGACTCACGGGAAATGCTTGTTGACGAGCTTTTTTCTCCCTTGTAGAACCCCCGACCGACCAGCAATCTACCTTAATGTTCCTTTCCAAGGTGAAGTGAGAAAGCCTGTTACACCTGTTACAGATGTATTGAAATTTATCAAACTTTTTATTTAATTAACTTAGGCAAGCAGGTAAGCAAGAAGGAAGTAGTGCAAGGTTAAGTCAAAAAGGTAAGGTATTCCGTCATCCACAGAGAGGGATACGTATACATAAAGGCATATAATACCTCGGATTAACTCAGTCACAGACTAGTACAGAGAGAGAGAATACCTGCAAGTAATCCTAAGGCCTTGCTAAGTCAGCCAGTCGTAAGATAATCCCTAATCTAGTGCCAGTGAAAGTCCTAAGCTAAGCACATGCAATCTAAGTTTCGGAGGAATCTACTTGAAGTGCTTCCCCATTTTGCTTGACTCAAGTTTGAACTTTCTTACTTTACTTATGGATAAAATAGAATCTATCTTACCCTACTTAATATGAATAGAGGAGAGGGATGAAGATGAAATATATGAAGACGAGATTTCTTTCTTTTTACGAAATGTCTCTGGATTGCCCTACATAGATGGATTCTAATGGGATTTCTTCAGCGATAAACCTATCCAATTGCTGCAGTTTCCTATTCTGTCGTTGCCGCTGTATAACGAGAAGTTTCCGATGGATAAGCCGTAGCCGTGGAAGGAAGACTCTGAAGCTTGATTTCACACTGACAGGGTTGAAGGAAATTTCATTCACTAACCTTTTCTTACTCCAACTACTTCATCACCTGCGACAGCAGGGACGGAGACAGGTACTCGCTTACTTGATTGGCTCAAAACCTTCCCTTGGAATTGCGCCTGAAAATCGAGATTTCGTAGCAGGATTAGAAGAGAAGGTAGTTTGGTGTTAAGGACACACCCGAACATTCATCTTCTTTATTCCCCCCAAGCCGGTTCATCTTTGCTTCCTTGTATGCCGCTTTGTTAACAACCGGGGAGACTCTCCTTCTCAAGCCAACCCCAGGTCGGGACGAGACTTTCTTTGAGCTACTGGGGAGCTACTTTCTACCCTAGATCTTCTCATTGGGAATGCTTAATCCCTCTACAACCGCCTAGAATTCGTGAAAAAATGACTTATTCGCTTATCCAGTTTGCCTTCTACTCCAGCTTTCCTGGCTAACTACTAAGCTTTCCAGGTTCGCTACTCTAGTTGAACTCGGGGTTCCCTACAAAGTCTTTCTTAATTGGACCTTACCTGCCCTACCCGTACTATTAATTACTATATTGAGCACCAGACCCGAACTAAGGCTCGTTCCATTAGAACCTAAAGCTTGAAAGCAATGCGGATTAGCACAGAAAGCCTGGCAGGAAGTATTTTATTTGAAGAATTGAACAAAAAAAACTCTTTCTGTAAATCATTAAAACGGGACTTTCTTTAATAAAAATGGTCTAACTAAAAAGGCTGGTTCAAAGCCCTTTTTTAGATAGGAAAAATACCATTTCATTCGGGGTTTCTATTCTGATGATATTCCTTATCCCCACTGAGGGAAGTAGCTAACCTAACTGAATATGGATTAGTCAGGATCAACTGGGAAGAAAACTCAACCTTGCGAGCTCCAAAAGGGATCCTGGAAGGCCCACGGGTAAGCAAAGATTCCAATTCGAGATTGGCAGAGAAACGGCCCGGGCGAGCACGAACCAAAGGAAGGTGCCAAGCCGAAGTGTACAAATCTCATAGGTCAATATCGGCTCAGTCTCTCTTAGCAGCTTCAGTAGGAGTCAGGTCTTTTCAGTCTTTCCTGCGAGTCTTTAAGTGGGAAGTAAATCCGTCGAAAGAGAAGCCATCTCAGTCTAAATGGAAGGAGACCAAGTAGTTTCATAGGAAGAAATGTGAAAGTAGGGGCTGCTAAGCGCACAGACCCAGAATTCATGGAAAATTTAGTTCTTGTAC